>MU221093.1:886629-912640 GCA_018584345.1 Thuja plicata
TATATATATATATATATATATATATATATGATACTATTTACTTGTATATGGTTGCATTTTTGTTGAGACTACGATAAAAATTTATTGAATTCAAATTTCATATGTTTATTATTATTTATAATGAATGTCAAGTTAGAGCTAATTTTTGTGTTATATTTAAATACATATTATACATGAACACAAAAATGTAGAATAACATAATTAGATTAGAAGAACAAATACAGTAAATAAATTATAATCATTATAAAAACATGGAGACAATGAGAGCCATAAGAACATGGAGACGATGAGAGCCAATATTTTGTAACATTACGAAAATAAATATTTTATAAGAATAGTGGATACAACATGACAATAAAATGGTCTAAAAGGCCATTTTCTGAAAACATGAGATTACGTGATCTGTCATTTGTGATAAAAAATAATGATTCCCAAAAAGATATGATCCCCCTATCACATATAGTGGATCTCAAAGAAAAACTAATACTCAACTCTTCAATTCCAAACCACATCAACCTATCATGTTCATCATTAAATACCTAAATCTTGGATGTTTACCCAAAAAGACGTGATCCCTCTATCCCATGTAGTGGATCTCAAAACAAAAACTAATGCTTAACTCTCCAATTCCACATTGCTTGGGTCCATTGTCCCGAAATTCATTATTTCCAGGGACATAACTGTATACAAAAAATTCAAACTATTAATATAAAAAAATTAATTCTAATATTAAAATTACTAATTCTAATATTTAAAATAAATTATCTAAATCTAATATTGAAATCACTAAATCTAATATTTAAAATAAATTATCTAAATCTAATCAATTTAATATTGAAATTACTAATTGTAATATTTAAATCAAATTATCTAAATGTAATATATAAATGACTACTTCTATGAATTTAATAATTTCAATATTTATATCAAATAATATAAATGCAATTGAAATGACGAAATGAAATATTGAAATTACTAAATACAATATTTAAAATCAAATTATTGAAAACTAATTATTTTAATCAAATTATGAAAATATAATATTGAAATAACTTTTTTTAAAAATCTAAGCAAGAATTTAATTCACTAATACAAAATAAATTTAGTACCAAAATTATTATGATAAAGATTAGTATATTCAAATGTTGAAAAATATGCGACATTGCCATCTAATTAATATAGTGGCATTGTTGAGGCCAATGTGCCTCTTGGGACTGTTGTTGGCTCTTCCCTGGGTGTAGATTCTATCCTTGGGACATCTCTTTGTCCTAAATCAGTTGCTCGGGTCTCAGTTGGTTGTGAAGCTTCTGATCCTCCTACAGATAATGCTTCATTGGTTTCTTCTAGAATGGTTTATACTGATTCATGTATCGAATCATCTTCTTTGGATTCTTTTGGCCCTATTCTGGGACAATCTCATGATTCTCAGAATTTGGGCGTCTCGGTACTTGACTCGATTTCTTGAAAGGATAAACCCAAGAAAGTGGAACATGGGTGTGAAGGCATTATATTTTTCCATTAGTATACACAAACAGAAACATGATCTACACCATCGGTTTACATTACACCGACAAACAGGGCACAGCACTACCCGACGCCAAGGTTACTCGATACTGCCAAGTTCAAAGCATCCCGACAAACACTATTCAGTGTTACTCGATGACAAAAACGATAAAGGAACCCGACGAGTAACAACAGTGCAACCCGGCGGAACAGCAAAGAGAGGAACCCAATAGATGAAGGGAACCCAATGATCATTTCAACCAAGGAACGCCGACAGACTTTCAGTTCAACTCAACGACCAAGAACCGACAATCAGTTACATCCCGCAAAAAGTGGATCTGACTTTCCATGTCAGATAAATCACTGAAGTTGTACATATAGCTTCTTTATTTGTTTTTAAATCCATTATGTAAGGAGGAAGCAATGTAGTTATTATTGTTTTAATAAGTTTTACTGATTTAAAACATGCAAACTAAAGATCAAGGTCAAGTTGTAAACCTTGGATCTAAGAGTTAACATTGTAATGCGTGATTCTAGGATAGGTCAAATACTTGTATAAATAGATGCTCAATCTATTGTGAATAGTTGTTGTTCGATGAAGATTGTAGCCACGGAGAGCATCTAAGAACTAGACAAGAGATTTCATGCATAAGGACAAAAACGGATCAAATCAATTTCAAGAACAAGAACACAAGCGACCGACGAGCAGGAAAAGGTATTAATCAGTCACTTAAGGTGATATTCTTATTATGATAGCTTTGATGGATCTATAATCAATATTTTTAGATTGCATACAGTCAGTTCAATCATATGTACTCATTCTAACAAGTATAGTACACTTAAGAAATCCTTTCAAGAAAGGTGGACCTAACAGTCCTATTGTAAATCTCTTAACCGAGTGCACACTTAAATAAGTGTTGATAAAGCTCTTAATAGAGTATATCTTAATATTTCTCTACTTTAATACTCCTAACATGGTAGATCATCAGAAGTGATCAATTGTAAGCCTTTACCGGCTCCCTTCCATTCTGCAAATAGTGAAGTTTTGTGGGTGCCATCCCCACCGCAGCTTTTACTTCCTAACAGGAGTTTTCTATGATATCATATCTTGTGTTGTGTTTATTACTTTCATAAATGTTTCTATGAATGTTACAAACAAGTAAATATTATGAATTAATGTTGCATGTATAAGAAAAAACAACAATAATGGTCGGTAATAAATCAAAGAATGATTGCTAATAATGAATGGTGAAAAGAGTTAAAAAATTTAGAGGTACTGATTCACCCCTCCCCTCTTAGTACTAACTCCCATTAATCCCAACAATTGGTATCAGAGTTGAGTCTCTTCTTGGAAAACCTTAAAGGCTTAAGAGAAAAGATCATACAATGGAGAAGTACAAACTTGATAAGAACATTGAGAATAAAAAGCTTGAGATATAGATGTTCTATGAACAGTATAAAGAACCCAGAATCAAGATGAGAGGAAAGGTATGGCAACCCGGAGCAGCGAAAAAGATTATCAAGAAGAAGAGATTCCAGATTTCTTTCAATCTTCAGGATCAAACACAAGTAATGAATCAGATACATCAGAAGAGAACATCACAAATCTGAAGGAGATCAATCAACATCTGATAGAGAAAATAAAGATGCTACAAATCGGTCAAGAAAGCCAGATGGTAAGAATGATTGATATGATGAGTTCTGCTAGACAAGTTGAAACAAAAAGAACACTTGCTATTGATGACAGAAGGAAGATTACAGAGAAACTAAAAGAAAAGGAGTTAGAAATTCAAAGACATGTTGAGCATCACCATGAGATTACAAATCAGATTATTCTAATGAGTCAAGAAGCAAACATAATGAATATAGAACTCATTGAAAGAGTACAGGCTATCGGTGAACTAAGAGAAGAGAATGAAAAACTAAAGCATGAGGTTAGAATTTAGCAACAGCATAATGAAGTTATCAGAAAGGCTGAAGAAAGCAATAAAAAAATGGATGATTTTCTTGAAGGACAACGAAGAGTCAACAACAACAACGGTCTAGGCTTTACCGAAAATGGAGAATCATCAAATCAAGCCAATCCAAAGAATTTCTATGAAAATATAAAACCAAGAAAGTTGACATGTAAGCATTGTGGTAAGCAAGGCCACACATCAAATGTATGCCGAGGAAAAATGAAAGGTATTCCTAAATCTACATCTTCATTCATAGGATTCTGTTATAAATGTAACAAGAAAGGACATAAAGCTTATGAATGTAATTCTAAGATGGATAAATCAAAGAAGGAAACCTACATAGACAAATATTGTCCTACATGCAAGATGAATGGGCACACAGGTAATGAATGTTGAAAGAAGAAAAGACAAGCATGCAAGCCAAAAGATCAAGAAACTCCCTATCAACCAAAGAGAATTGGTAATCAATATGTATGGGACTACAATACATGGACAAACTGTACAACATGTGGTAGATATGGTCACATTGCTGCAAACTGCATGAGGGCATGGACCAAAAGGTCTAGAGGTTGGTCAAACCTCGGAATGGCATGCTTACACTGTCACAAAGTTGGTCATCTCAAAAAGGATTACAAAGACCGAATGATAGAGACAAGCAAATATCCCAATGGAAATACCATTGAAGATATCCAGAGGGCTAGAGACAAAATGTGGAGAAAAGCTTCAAGCAATGATGAAGCTGGACCAAGCAATGCAAAAGCTGACACCTCATCCAATGGATCCAGTGACATCACCACCCCCACTTGAGCTAAACAAGTAAGTATGGAACTGCACTATACCAAGTCATATTTTGCATCAGTTCCATTATACAATTGATAGATAGTCAAAATCTGCATAAATAAAGATGCATATTACATTACTTGCTTCAATTCTAAGAAAACAACCCCGTCAGTATACACATACCAAAAATCAATGGTGAACATAGCGAATGAGTTGTTTTACACTTACCGAAAATTGTCGGTCAACACATAAAATGGCTAAGTTACCAATGTAACCTGACACCCGTCGGTAAGGAAGCAAAGTGACAGCTTTCATGACAGAATACCGATATCCGTCGGTAAAAGAAAAATTGTTAACAGTTGTCCTAAGAATCATGACAACACCGATGATGACTTTGAAAGTCTTCCCAATGAACTCCATCTTCATGCTCCGACGAGTCGTTGAACATTTATGACAAAGACTTAGGGCTAAAAGTCTATAAATAGATGATGGGAGCACTTCATTTTGTACCCGTGATTTGAAGAGAAAGCAGAGAAAAAAATAGAGCGATTGAAGAGCATTCGACAAAGTGACCTCAACACGATCTAAGCACACAGAAAACAAATCATCCACCATTATCATGGATCAAAGTAAGTACCGAGGGCACCAAAAGATCTCTCTCATTATTTTTCAAGAAAGCCCTAAAACTTGAAAAATGATGGCAACCACATTGAGAACTATAAAGATCAAGAGTGATAAGAAGAATGTGGTCAGGTTAATCAAGAATAACACCTGTGTTGAACCCAAATATAAGATATGCCTGGAGATTTCATTGCAACCCGATGAAACTGGTGCATTTTCTAAGATTCCACCTAGGGTGTTGCTTATAGAAGACGTTAGGTCTTATATTCACTACAAGATCACCAAAATAGGTGATCTAGAGATGGATGAAGCTTATAAGAAGCTTTTTCATGCAAAAGGAAATCTGAAGGAAGAGCACAAACACCTAGAGGTTAAAGGGATAACCAATGCCCTATATTTCCTGAGGGAATTCGAGATCGACTGGATTAGGTTGGTATTTAGAAGATTGCATGACCAGAAGTTGTGGTTGGATCAACCCAAAAAAATCACCAAGGATTTCCTTCACGTTGTCACTGGTTATCCAATAATCGACAAGCCTAAGGCTCACAAGCATCCCTCTAGGATAGAAGTCACAAAGCTCACAAAAGTTGAATGGGACAACAAAGGACTGAAAGTAAACACCATCACCGACAAGGAACTGAGGTTCGGTACATGTGTGATTGATTATAAGATCTTTCAAGCAAGTAGGTTGAATAGCATATCTGCAACATCAGTAAGCACATCTTACAAGATAGTGACAAAGGGAATATAGATGGATCTGTGTGAAATCCTACTAAAGAGACTTGATGAAAACATGATCACAATTAGATCCATAAAGACTAACACATGTAAGTTTGGCTCACTTATCATGTGTATCTTTTTCTAATTTCAAGAATACTTTCCTTCAGTAGGAAAAGTGAAATGGGACACTACAAAACCGATGACATTACAGATTAGTGAACTAATTAAGTCACTAGGAGATAATTTTGAATCTGTTATGACTGCATACTTCCTTGAATTCAAGGAAAAGATGATGGAAAGGACAAGGATCCCTGAACAACTTATTGAAAAACATAGGGATGATATATGTTTTATGGTGGACATAGATTTCACCCACATCAAACCAATTATACCAAGGATAGCTTGGTTAGCACCGTTGGATTATGAAATCAACATAGATCAGGCTATTAACAGCAAACAACCAAGGTTTGGAACCTATGAAGAGGCCAGATCAAAGATAAAAAGAGGACTAGAAATCAAGAAAACTATCAATAAAAAGGACAAGGTGGTTAAGATTCTCAAAAAGATTCTATCGGTTACTAAGGAGGAACAAGAACAACCAGAGGAAACCTATGAACAGGGCACCATCAGTGAAGGGCATGATGAACAGAAATCAAACTCTGAGGAAATTGAATCTGATACACCTCCACCTCCTACAAAGAAGCAAAGGACAAGGAGTCAAATTGCAAATACCAAAACCACACCTCTTAAGAAAGTTCAAGTAAGGACCTATAAGAGGAAGCAGCCAGCAAAACAAACAAAGCAGCAAATTGTGAAGACAACACCTGCAAAGAGGAGAAAAAGAATGGTCAGAACTAAAGTTGACATAGAGGATTCTAAAGAAGATGAGCCTGATGTAGTGAAGAAGAATTACAGGAATCTAACAATTGATGAGGTTGTTCAAACCATTGCTACACATGGTACAATGACTGATAAGAAAATAAGACAATGGGATACACTCCAACCAGAGGACCAAAATAAGATATAAGAGGAAATCATCAGGTCAATGGTGAAATTTAAATATGTACCAGATGAATTTGTAAATCAAATACCCAAGGAGCTGGGTAATAGAATATCCCAACAGTGGTCATATGCTCTACAAACTGAAAGAGAAGCAAGGGAAAGGGTACTTGTTGCACTTATGCCTCCCGAATCTAAGGTTAAAGAAATAAAATAAATTATGAAGAAGCACTCAGGAAAGTTTGTACCCAAGATAAGGGCTTACAAAGTGCTTGAGGATAATTTTATAGAGCTAGACACAATGACTGAAACAAAATGGAGACAACTCCTAGATCTGCTAGCATAGTCAACAAGTCGTGAGGAACAGTTACTTCTCACCGACACACCTCATAGAGAGGAGGAGAAAGACAAGGAAAGTCCTCAGCACATTGCTTTGGACAATGTTGAAGACATGGAGAGAATAGATTTGGACAAGGTAATGGATGGTCTTGACATTCAAGACATCACCAATTATGACTCTGATAAAGATTTGCAGAAGAAAGATGATGTGATATTCATTACACTTAAGGATCAGGGATAGCAACAAGGAATAAAGACATAAGATGATAAAGATATGAATGTTGCTCATGAGACATGATAGGACACATCAATCATGTACTTAACAAAAATAGACCCTACAGAGAAAGTACAAAAAGATGAGTATGTCACTGCTCAAAAAGATCAAACCGGCGAGCAAGACACCACTCTAGATAAAGACCAAGCTAGCACACAAAGAAATATGCATATGTTAATGAAGGAAATCAACATACTAGAGGGTAATGATGGATCTACTACAGAGGACACAAGCACACCTGAGGACAAGGGTGATGCTAAAGCAAAAGATAGCAAAGATAATACAAAGGACACAACTGCAGAGCAAGCTGCAACTGACGATCAGAAAGATAAATCTACTGTTCAAAATAAAGAAGAAACACAAAAGGTAGAAGAGGACAAGCAAACAGATAAGAGTGAAGAAGCAAAGAAAGATGAGCTGGAGAAGAAAATAGAAGAAAAATTTGCAGAGACACCCAAGGTGGATGGAGAGACGTCTTCACCAAACTGACAGGTGCACCCCAAGCAGAAAACACAAGAAGAATATTCTACAAAGCCTTCACCAAGAACTTCAGAGAGAACAAATGAACTAGCAATAGTAGTTCATACATTTGTGTCCCCAAAAGTCTCAAAGAAGAAGAAGAGAAAGCATAAGAATCCAGTAACTCTGGATGAAATCATTGAGATTCTAGTTTGTGATCCGAGGACATTGGATCCAACTGAATTGACCAAATATGCAAGACTTTGTGAGAGAAAAGCATTGCAAGACAAACTAAGGAAATCCACAAAGGAGGCAAAGGTACTAGAAGTAACAACAGGTATACTTCAAAAAATAGTACCTGATGTAGATGTTGACTAGACAACCCCGATGCTTGATCAACTAGTGGTTCTCATAGAGGCAATCACATCTTAGAAAATCAATGCTGAGAAGGTCATGGAAGAAAGACTTGTACAAAAATATGAGTTCAAGCTAGCAGAAAAGATAATCCAGGAAGTGGCATTGAAAAAGGTAAAGCTTTCTGAATTGATTAGCACAATAGATCCAATAATCTCAGAAGCTATTACTTTAATACATAAATTGTGTACACTTGATTAACTCACACAGGAGTATACCGACAAGATAGCACAAATAGATGTTGATCTTAAGACAAGTGCACAAAGTCTCATAAATAATGAAGAGGCAATAAAATTGCATAATGAGCAACTCAAACAAGCTCAGAAATTGAGATAGGACATACAGATTGCAGAGACAAAGTACAAAGATGAGGTAAATGAGCTTCAAGAAAGGAAAGTCGATAGACTTTCAGTTCAACCCGATGATCAATTCAACCAAGGAAAGTCAACAGACTTTCAGTTCAACCCGACGACCAAGAACTGGCAGTCAGTTACATCCCGCAAAAAGTGGATCTGACTTTCCACATGAGATAAATCACTGAAGTTGTATATATAGCTTCTTAATTTATTTTTAAATTCATTATGTGTGGAGGAAGCAATGTATTTATTATTGTTTTAATCAGTTTTACTGATTTAAAACTTGCAAACTAAAGATCAAGGTCAAGTTGTAAACCTTGGATCTAAGAGTTAACATTGTAATGCATGATTCTAGGATAGGTCAAATACTTGTATAAATAGATGCTCAATCTATTGTGAACAGTTGTTGTTCAATGAAGATTGTAGCCATGGAGAGCATCTAAGAACCAGACAAGAGATTTCATGCATAAGGACTGAAACGGATCAAATCAATTTCAAGAACAAGAACACAGGCTACCGACAAGCAGAGAAAGGTATTAATCAGTCACTTAAGGTGATATTCTTATTATGAGAGCTTTAATGGATCTGTAATCAGCAATTGTAGATTGCATATAGTCAGGTCAATCATATGTACTCATTCTAACAAGTGTAGTACACTTAAGAAATCCTTTCAAGAAAGGTGGACCTAACAGTCCTATTGTAAATCTCTTAGCCGAGTGCACACTTAAATCAATGTTGACAAAGCTCTTAACAAAGTAGATCTTAACAAGTCTCCATTTTAATACTCCTAACAGGGTAGATCATCATAAGTGATCAATTGTTAGCCTTTATAGGCTCCCTTCCATTCTGCAGATAGTGAATTTTTGTGGGTGCCATCCCCACCACGGTTTTTACTTCCTAGCAGGAGTTTTCTGCGATATCATATCGTGTGTTATGTGTTTATTACTTTCATAAATGTTTCTATGAATGTTACAAAAAAGTAAATATTATGAATTGATGATGCATGTATAAGAAAGAACAACAGTAATGGTCGGTATTACATCAAAGAATGATTTCTAATGATGAATGGTGAAAAGAGTTAAAAGTTTTAGAGGTACTGATTCACCCCTCCCCTCTCAGTACTACTTCCCATTAATCCCAATAGGGTGGACTTCTGTGAAGGGAAAAAAATCAAAACATATGCCCTCTTTTGATATGTCCCTTCGTTCCCAGATGGGGAAGAAATAATTTTTCTTGGGCTTTCCTCTGCTGGCAGCTAGAAGTATTTTTTTTTTGTTGTCTGTTGGAAGCTTCTGGGCTGCTGGAATTAATTGTTTTATTCTTCTTTGCAGTGTCTTTTCTTGTTGGGGTTCCAGATTTCCTTTTCTATTACCTTTATTTTTTCTAGGTTGTGGGACCCTGTTGTAAAACCCTCACTGAGGTCTTGATTCGTTCCATTTTAGAGTGCTTTTTTGAATATCTTTTGTGACCTTTTTGTTCAGGGTTTTGGGGCCCCTTCAAGACCTGTTGTTACATTAATCAAAATATATATAGTGGCATTGCCCTCCATATATTAAAATTTGTTTCAAACATTTGTAGTCCTATTTTATTAAAATGAAAATTAAAATATTTAAGAACAATATGTAAATCAAAACAATAATATTTAAATACTTAATCTAATACATTGAAATATTGGAAAATACGGTGGCATTTTCATCCATATATTAAAACTATATTTCAAACAAAAGGGTAATATTATTTTTAAATTAAAATATTTTAAAATAATATTTAAATCAAAAGGGTAATATTTAAGTAATAGATATAATATATTTATATTTTAGAAAATATTGTGGCAATGTCATCCATATAAAAACATTATAGACTAAAACTAAAACATTAAAAAGTAAATCTAAAACATTAAAAAGTAAATAAAAAACATTAAAACATTATAGACTAAATCTAAATCTAATATGGCAGCATTGCGCTCCATATTTTAAAATACTAAAAAGTAAATGTAAATATTAAACTTAAATCTAAATCTAAATCTAAACATTTAAAGTAAATCTAAATATTTAAACTATATACAAAAACAAAGTAATAAAAGAAACAAATATTTCACCTTTAAATCTACTCCAAAACTATCTCTTCAATTCTCCTCCAAAGCTCGCGCGTGCTCTTCTCTGTGAAAAAACAAATCAAATGAGGGAAGAGCTCTTTTATAATTGGAGAGCGTCTCTTCATCTTCCCCAAAGGAGGTCTCTTTGCATGCCTTGTCTCTTCAAATTTCTCTTTGCATGCTTGTCTCTCCAAATCCGAAAAAGCATGCAAGTTTTTTATTAAAATTATTTTTCTTCAAATGCCCTTAAGGGCCTGTTTTAATTGGTAATAGGTTGAAGCCCTTTTATATTGTAAATAATAAAATGGTTACAAAGATGGGTCTCGGTTTAAACGAGCATTGGTAGGAAAGAGCGGAGAAGAAAACCTCCAGTCTATCCTAGGACCTAAGTCCTATACAACTTAATATTTACAAATTGAAAGGGGCATACCCCAGTTTCTAGTGTTTATTAAGGATAACTCCTTTCCCTAATATTTAGTATATTGAGAATTTATTACATTTGCCCCATTGTTTCAAGGTCTTTTAGAAGGCATACCTTCCTTACAAATAATTTTAGTACAAATTCAAATTTACATAAAGAAGATCTGGCTTTGTTTAATCCTTTCATTGAAACTTAGTGACCTTGAGCGTTTCACCATTGGTAATGAATTCCAAATTAGAAAATACACAGAGTGTCAAAAGCTGCACACAATTCTTCTTAACAAGATTATAGTTAGTAGTCCTTTAAATACTCTATTCAAAAAGAGGAAAATTCAAAAGAAATTTGCAATTACCTTTTCGCATATTTGTTAAGTTATTAATTAGTCCAAAAATCAAGCATATAATTCTATTAATTTTCTTTGTCTATATTGTATATCTATTATCGGATATCTATTTATATATTTAAAGAGAGTGTATCCTATTTCGTTATTTGAATATTTTTATTTACTTTATTAAGTACCTTTCTAATTATATTTGGTTTTTTTATGATTTCCATCTTATTTTGTTCTATAAATAGATTAATTATCTAAGTTCATAATTTATTTGAATTTGTTCATTTTTATTTAACTATACTCAAATTTAGTTTAATTACTTTATAATTGTTTCATTATACTTATTCTAATTGAAGCCAAGATTGTATGTTATAAGACCACTTTATATTAACTTTAATTCATATATTATATTGTCTAAAATATACATTCCATAGTTTTTACAGAAAAACCCAAACTCTGGTTATTCATTATGTTATGTCGATCATCTACCGAGTATAGAATAGGCATTACACCGTAATCCAGCTAAAAGGGTAACTATGACAATCTACAGCTAAGGAAGAGGATGAAGCAATACGAGAAAACCTATTACAGACTAGATGAGGCTTACCAAAAAACAAGCAAGGATCAGCAATTAGCTATGCGCAAATAAGTATACTTACATAACATAATCCCTAAACAACCATATCATCCAGGACACAAAGGCTAAGACTGAGTTCAAAAAACTAAAACAGAGAGTAGAATGACCTTGACTACTCCTAGCAGTGAGGCTCAATGACTATGATGTCCTCATCGGATTTAGAGTCAAGATCTCTGAGAGCTTCCTCTGTGTCAAGCCTAGGACGTTTGATGAGCTTTGCATTGGTGGCTTTACGAAGAATAGGCATGTTAAGGAATTTCAGGCTACCCATAGGCCAAGTCATATAATCCTCAAAATGAGGAATTTCCATTCGATTGTTTATGCTCTCCACCACGTTATCGAGACCTTTTAACCAAGTATCATCAAATAGGGTAATGCACATGTTTTTAATATGCCAGTATTTGATCTTTTCCCGAAAGGAAACTACTATAAAAATGCCTATCACATCTCCATTGGTGCGCCAACTCCTTCTATAGTATAGGTCTCTTTCCCCAATGATTTTCTTGACACCCAATCTAGAGATATCATCAATCTTCTTTAGAATACTCCCCTAGCATTCTAGTTTTACATGCCAAACGAAAGCCATTGTTTGTTCTTCATACTTGTGAAACAAAGAAATATATGTCTCCATTGTAATGATAACCAGTTTGAAGTGGAGGATAAAAGAGTGTTGTGAAAGGGTTTCATTATTGATCGCATAACAGAATAGAGGAGTCTAGAAGCTAAGGCTAATAAATCTGAGAGATTTCTAGAATGAGCAAGATGTTTCTAGATATTTCTCTAGATGGAGATTTAATGGTGAACACCTAAAATCATGGGAAGGTAAGGTGACCTCAAGGAGCAGGACGTCATGTGGAAGTTTCTAGAAACTATATTAGGGAGGGAGTTATGGCTCGATATCAAAAAAGGTTCAGGAGTATTAATAATTTTACTCCTATGGAAATGTTTTTAAAGGCATATAAAGTTTGACTAGTTTATGCGAAGATTTTAAGACTTAATTTGTTATTTAAATGTTAGCTAGAATGGTACATTTTTTTATAAAAATATTCCTAAAGTTCTTTAGAGACCTATGATTATGTTTGGCATATGAAGACAACCTTGATGGTGTAGATTGTCTAAGTGAGATAATAGAGATACTTGGAGTATTACTTCAGCCTCTTAAGTTCTATTATATATTGTTCTAATAACGAAACAGAAAGTGTCATAGAGATATTATTTATACTTAGCTTAAGTCTAGATTAACCAAAGTTAATTATTCCCCTTGAACACCTCTATTAGCCAAGGCATCTGCCTCTTTATTACCTTCTCAAAAAATATGCTCAATTATGGTTTCCTAAAACTTATCCACAAGATCGATTACTTCTTCAAGATTTGAGTTTAAGATCCAGTTAGGTGTGCTTCTTTTTCTCAATGCATTGAGGATTATTTGGGAATCCCCTTCGATGATTAAATTTTGTACTCCTTCCTTTAGGCTTAATTTAAAACCTTCATGTAGCGCTTCAAGTTTCGCTAGGTTATTAGAAGAAATTCCTAAGGGCATAGCCCTTTTTATCAGCCATTCTCCAAATTCATTCCAAATAATGCATCTTAGACCATATTTCCCTAGATTTCCTCGTGAATCTCCATCTAAATTCAATTTCATCCATCCGCTTGGGGGTTTCCATTTGCATAGGGTTCTTGTTAGAATAACTGAGAGGGGGGATGAATCAATGGCCTTAATAATAATTCCAAAAGATCCAACCAAAAAATTATCTCTTAAATATAATACCTCTAGTTATCTTACAGTCCCAGTGTCATCAATATGTATGCCACAAATAATCTTAACAAATATAAACTGCTCAGTAAGATATATTGTTTATCTTTTCTATACTTTAGCGAGTAGCAGCAAATAAACTTAGTGTTAATCGACCAATCCAGTTTCAATAATGTGTAAAACAAAATATTAATGCAATGAAAAATATACACATTTGACACAGATTTTAACGTGGAAACCCAAAATGGGAAAAAACACCTGGGACCAGTAACCCAAAATATTTTCACTCTTCTGAAGTGGGGCTCAGTGAAGAGCCAACCCTGTTAAAGGTTACAATACACACTGTTAAGTGCGACCTTGTTAGAGGATTTAAAACTAACAGTTTATCTTTTGACCTAGGACTCACCATGTTTTCAACAAGAAAACCTTTTGATACTCTTGAGTATCTCAATACAATAAGGACTGTTAAATCCTAATCGGTTAAGATATTTTCTAAATTAATGGTTAAACTGATACAGTAAATGATCTGTTCACAATGCAAATTTGATTTGCAAATATTCAAATCTATTGTTAGTCCAAAAAATACCTCTCTGATCAATATACACTTCAGTTCCTTTGCTTTCTTTCTTTGTTCTGCTTGATGAATGATCTGTCCAATGTTGCTCGGTGTCTACAGAATTCCTTGGCCATGTTCTTTAACCTGTATGATCATATCTGTATGAAGAATTATATCTTCACACAAATATACTCGGCATTCCTCTCTTTGATAATGAATTCCTTGTCAAAAACATAGCTTGTATATCTTAGAGGTTAAGTTTTCCACCTTTCAAATTCTTTTGCAAATTAGAAGGTGCATTTCCTTGCGACATTCCAGTAGTTGTCTTGTACATTATCTTGGCTTCGTCAAAATCCAGTCACCACATCTTGTATTAGCTTAGGCACCTATCATTCCAGTTAACACTTATCTTAGACAGACATCATTACCAATATTAGTCATCTTTGTTCTACCTTTTTGAAGTCAAGATTGTCCACAGAATCATTCAAGTCTTTCCTTAGAGATTCCACCTTGGAAGTTTGTAGAATCTCTTTTAGGTCATATTACCTAAATTTTAGGCAGCATCCTATTCATTCATTCCTAGATTGCATCAGCATCTTATTACAAGAAAATCAAAAAAGATTAGGTTATATCTATCCTCTACATATGCCAATCACAACGTCACAAAGAGACAAACATCAGATGGATTCTCGTATTCTTCCAAATAATCATGGATATATACATAGACTTTTTCAACATCTTAAATTGTTGAATGAGGACTTAAACACATGTCAAGACACTATCCCCACACATGATCAAAATCATATACCTATGTCTAGCAATGTACCATAAGAAACCTTCATATATCCCACCATTCCTTCACCCACACCATCTACATCTTACGATACATACAATATCAACACCATTCCAGTTGTCCCACAAAGGCTATCTATGATACCAATCCCAGATGATCCATTATTTAAATTCAGACCCTCCTACAATTTAGCAATCTTAGACCCAATGCCACCATATGCTCCATTCCCAAGCAACTCCACTAAGTCATAGTCAAAGTCCATTCCCAAGCATTAATTCCTTTCAAGAATCCACCATACATATCCAAACTCATACCCCATGTCAAGAGGATTATTGAAAGTGTGAGGAAACAAGTCCAAAATTTGGTCAAGATCAAGATACCAAGAATGTCCAATCCCATCCAATCTTTGACCAAGATCTCATATTTCCATAATCTCATGATTATCTACTTATCAAACATGATCTCCTTCCATCCCAAGAGAAAATAATTCCTCCAAGTCTCATTGATAATCCACCTACCAAGAAATACCTATTGTCGGGATATTTGAATGTACCGGTTATTATATTAATAAAGTATTATGTTAGTCCCAGTCGTTAGTGACCGAGAGGTTAGATAGTTACATCATGACGTTTCGGTCATGGCCCTTCGAGTAGTTTATATACCCTCTCGGAGGATAGACAGGGGAGATATTATTGTATGATCATTATGATGTAAATTTACTTTCCAGTCTGGAATGGTTAATGAAAGTAATTATTATTCTATGATATATTATGTGTTTATTATATTTCCTGTACTATGTCAGTGCAATACTAAGTTTACCCCAATGAGGAAAACATCTGGCACCGCTGCCTAGACGTACTCGGGAAGAGAAGTGAGGAAAGGATTTATGCCGAATGTTTTAAATAAAGATAGAAACAAAAAGGCACTAGATGACGAAGGTGAGGCCGCACAGAAGGCTTTGATCTCCGTGCAGCAACGTGAACATCGGTATAGGCTGAGGCAACTTGCCAAGGACCAGCTTGCCGGAGGGTTGCCGGAAGGGAACCTCGAAAGTGGTACGGAAGGTGTAGAGGCCGACGGGGAAGAGTTCACTTCACCGGAGCGTTGGAGAGTGTGGAGTAGGGAGGAACTACTCGAGGAAACATGATTGAGATAGGTCTTACTTCAGGAAGAGCGAGACCGGTTTGAAGATTTGACCCGTACACCACGTGCGGAGGACCGAGACCACGAAGGGAATCGTATGGTCGAAGGTGATGGTACTACCGGAGGTGCCAGTGATAGTATGGCCGAAGCCACTACGAACGCATAGGTGAACCCTCTATTGGAACCAAGGACTCCACATAGTACAGTCCCATCAGTCACGCAATTGCCGCAAGGGCAAGTGCCACCAAACCAGAATACACATAGTACTCAAGGAAGGGCGGGTACAAGTGCTGGCACAGGAGGTGCCGAAGCACTGAATCCCTTGTGGACAACCATGGTAGCATGTAAACAAAAACTACCCAAGTTCACGATCCAAACAAAGGAGGACCCAGTTCGGCATTGTCGAACCTGTGAGACCATATGGGCTACCAACGGGGTTACCGACCAGGATGAATGGAT
The DNA here is from genome assembly GCA_018584345.1 of Thuja plicata. Lineage (NCBI taxonomy): Eukaryota > Viridiplantae > Streptophyta > Pinopsida > Cupressales > Cupressaceae > Thuja > Thuja plicata. The sequence goes on from MU221093.1 coordinate 903,241, forward strand.
CTGCCAGTTCCCTACAACACTGAGAGGGAGCCATTGATTGGTACTCTAATGTAGACAAAATAGGCCTGACGACATGGAATGATGTGAAAAAGGCCTTTCAGACAGAATTTCAGTTATTAAGGGATGACAATGAGATTCTGGCAGAGATTTACAATACCAAGCAAACGAAGAGTGAGTATGTCCGTGCCTACGGACGGCGACTGAAGGAACTTACCGGGAAGATGGAGTCCGCCCCAGTAGACGAAGTCAAGAAAAGATGGTTCGTGGAGGGACTCAAAGCTTCCCTTCGGAAGAAAATGAAAATTTTCCCTCCCACGTCATATAGTGATGTGTACAACCATGCAATGGACTTCGAGAGCGAGTGTAAGACCTCCAGGAAGACTAAGTCTTTGAATGATGAATCAGAGGCAAAAAGTAGCGAGGGTGAATCGAGTAAGAGAGTGTTGGCCCTACAAAAATATCTGGAGAGGATGATGAAAGAACTGAAGGCCACTAAGGGAGGCCTGAGCAAAGTAGAGGAATACACCGTGTGGTGCACAGACTAAGAGGAAGTAGGCCACACAAAAGGTTCTTGTCCCAAGAAAGCCTTTTGCGACATCTGCCAGATTGTGGGACATTCCACCAAAGAATGTCCCTACAACCTGAGGGCGAGAAATCAACAAGTGCTCTTCACCCAGGAGCAACCCTCCACGTCCGAAACCGGCAGTCAACAAAATGTTGCATCATCTAGCGGGTATAGAAACACCGACGGGGAGGCTGAGGCAATGATGAGAACAAGCAGTGGGTCCAATATGATGCGAAGGGGAGGCCCATGATACAGTGCATAAGTTGTAACCAATGGGGACATTATGCCCATGACTGTCAGAATGAGGCTATCGCTCCACTAAAACTGTGTCGATGGTGTGGACCGGGAGATCATGATGACACTAACTGTCCGAAGCCCGGCTGCAACATCCTAGACATGGAACGAAGGGTCACGGAGAAGGTCCTGGAAATCACACGCGGGAAAACAAAGAAGGCCACATATCCTCACCCTCTGACAGAGAAACAAAGGATGCTCAAGGCGAAGGCCGAGATCTTGAAGGGTATGGAGGACCGAAGGGACTCCATAGACGCGGGAACTTCCACCCGAGCAATGGCCGAACAAAATATTTTAAGGCAGATAATGCAAATGGAGGTACCCGTAAAGGTCAAGGACCTAATGGAAACTATGCCACACTTGAAAACGGCCCTATTCCTAGGCCAAAACATTCCAGCAAGCACGGTTGAACGGACGGAGGTTCCCGGCAGCTCCGCAGCCGACCCCATGATGTTATCAATAAATAGTGGGCGGCACCCTGCAGTGGTGGAGATGGGTATCTTGGGTACCATCCTCACAAAAATGATCATTGACGGTGGATCTGGGGTGAACGTCTTGTCAGAAGAAACCTAGAAGAGCTTAGGGAAACCAACACTGTGGCCGCCGACATTTAATCTACTAGGGGCCGACCAGCACGGCATCAAACCCCTTGGCACATTGATGGCACAACAGGTAACTATCGAGACCCAACCATTCATCCTCGACTTTGTTGTAATCCCCCTCAAGCAGAAGGGGTATGACGCCATCCTAAGAAGAGGGTGGCTGGTGACTGCCAGAGCCAATCACAATTGGAAAAGAAACACCTTGGCATTTGAGAAGGGGGGAAGGAAGTTTGTGGTGGACCTCACTACACAAATGGTTGGGGAGGAAATGGCATCTGATTTGGAATCAGATAACAGAATAGATAGAGGGGAAGAAACTATGGAGCCCAATGCCAAAGGGTTACTGAAAGTGGAGGATGATACAGATTTGATGGATGGTCTATTCCGCTGGTAGATGGGCGATTATGAATTATTTCTGCCATCCCGCAACATACTAAAGATTGAGGAAGCCCAGAGTGAGTTCCCTCCGGAACGTATAGCATACCAAGAAGGGGAAGTCCAGATGAAAGAGAGCTCTGCCCATGAGTTTCGGAAGGAGGAACCCATCTGGTACAAAGAAGAAAAGTTGAAAAAAATAAACCTCACGGATGAGAGAAATCTGAAAACCATCACCACAGGAGACGATTGGAATCCTGTGTGGAAGACTATAGCCTTCAAACTCTTGATACTCCTTCTTATTATGTATGGGAAGGAGACCGTGGTCCCTATAGAATTTATGGTTCCTAGCCTTTGGATTGCCATTGAAAATAGACTCGGCGACAAGGAGAGGGAATGACTGCACACTCTGTGGACTCTCAACAAACAGATACATGACGCCAGCAATGTGACCAAATTGAAACCTTCCCCGGAGAGGATGGATCCGCAAGGATGGAAAAGGACTCGAGTGGTCAGGCAAGTGACTCGAGTGCAGCTTGTACGGGCGACCAGAGAAGCCTTCGGACAAAAAATTGAAAAATACCCGTACGACTATGCATGACCGTACGGAAAAAAATTATGATTTTAAAAAAGTGTTCGCACGGTACCGTACGGCCTGATACTGTACTGCCATATGGAAAAATTTAAAAAAAAATTCTAAAAAATTCTTTAAAAAAAGTAAGAGTCCGTACGGCCTGATACCGTACGGCCGTATGGAAAAACAAAAAATTGAAAAAAGAAAGAGTAAATGTTAGTACGGTATCGTACGGCCTGATAGCATATGGGACCGTACGGTCATACAAAGCAAAGAAAAAATAGAAATAAAATCAAAGGAAAAGTGGTCATACGACACTGTACAGCTGGATACCGTATGGCAAGCATCTTAAAGGCATGAAGCACCGTACGACATAAGGTCGTACGGGCCCACAGGAGAGCAGTCAAACATGAAAGTGAATCATTAAACCATACGGCCATTTTTAGAGGCGAATGTTGGGAGTTCATACGGCAAGACCAGCAAGAGAAGTGCAAAGACTTGTGCAATGCAGTCGTACGATCTATACGGACAAACAGCAAAAGGATGGGTTAAATTAAGGAGCCATACATAAATTGTCAAGAATGACTCCATACATCCGTACGGTAGGGCAACTGAGATATTCATATAAGTGACAACAAGATAAACCATAGCCCATCAAACGGGATAATACCATACGGTACTGTACAGACGAGCAAAGAGGGAAGACATTTGTAATAAAAAAAATGACGACAAATCAAGAGAGTTCAAAATGAATTATGTATGGTACTGAAGGGAAGGGCATAAGTAGGCAGTAAGGAAAACACAAGAAGTTTGCAGAAAAGAGTATGGGATCAGAAGAAAATCACAAAAATCGTGTGTTCCATGGACTTTTGTATGGGTTTGAAGGTGTTGATTTGGTCCTGGCGGCAGGGGCGCTACCCCTCGACCCCGCCCTGTACTGCAACAGGGAGTGCGCCTGGGGCTCTGCCCCAGGACCCTGCGGGGGCGTTTCCCCTCGACCCCACTGGGGGCGTTGCCCCTAGACCCCCAATCAGTTCAGTTATCAGCCTTTGGAAAGTGTGACCAGTTGATGAGACCCGAGCTGCTGCAGGCATAGAGTGTCTGCGTGTCGGAGGTGGAGAGAGCACTAAAGCAAGCCTTTGGAGAGGGGTACTACGCTTTGAGGCACTCAGAGGAGTAGGTGTTGGCTGGACGTGAGACTGTCTTGGTGGATGCACAAAGAGCTCGGGAGGAGCTGACCACCCGGTTGGAGGTAGTAGAGCGACACTTGACTCAGTGTACCCAGGAGTTGGAAGCAGAGAAGGCAGTACAGGTGGCTATTGAGGTCAGATTGGCTAGGGAGACAGTATTGTGTTAGTAGAGGCTACAGTTGAAACGTGTTTTTTGGAGACCAGTTTGGTGTAGGCATAGAAGGAATATGATGTGCTGGAAAAAGAACTACGAAGCAGCATTGATGGGGAGGGTGGCACTTCAGCTTTTTTAGGGATGCCCTCCATCCCTTCTCTTCAGTGATTTTCTTATTCTATGTAGTGTATTTCATCTCCCTGTTGTTGTAAGTCATCGGAGATGACTTGTTTTTTTGGGGGGGTGATGTTGTCGGGATATTTGAATGTACCGGTTATTATATTAATAAAGTATTATGTTAGTCTTGGTCGTTAGTGACCGAGAGGTTAGATAGTTACGTCACGACGTTTCGGTCATGGCCCTTCGGGTAGTTTATATACCCTCTCGGAGGATGGACAGGGGAGATATTATTGTATGATCATTATGATGTAAATGTACTTGCCAGTCTGGAATGATTAATGAAAGTAATTATTATTCTATGATATGTTCTGTGTTTATTATATTTCTTGTACTATGTCTGTGCAATACTAAGTTTACCCCAATGAGGAAAAAAATACCATGATGTCCCTTATACTCCATCCAATTATCCTCTTCCATGTCAAAATCAAATTAATCATCCTTGTCCACCACAATCTCCCATCATACCTCCATCTCCATATCATAATCCTCCTTGTCCACCACAAGATCCCATCATCCCTCCATTTCCATGTCATATTCATCCATATCCACCAAATGATCCCATCATCCCTCCATCTCCATGTCATAACACCCCATGTCCACCTCAAGATTCCATAAGCCCTATCCAAGTTAACAATGATCCTATTATATATCAACTTGTTTCTTCTACTTTCATTCAGTTCGGTCTACTTCATTGTCCTACTATTCCATATATGCCTCCTCCACCTCAAAATGGACTCGCATCTTGTTCAAAAATAATCAATATCCAATTGCCAATAAGATTTTTCAGAAAATGTGTTATCAAGGAAAGGGATTAGACCTCAATGAATAAGGTATATTAGAACCCCTTGATATCAAAGCAAACCCCTATTATAAGGTTTTGGTCTATATAACTCACCATAAATATTTTGATATCCCCTCTACATCTAACATATCCCCATATAAACCCAAGAATACACCTTATCCATCATCCAAATCTATTTTTGGTCCTTACATCCAAAAGTCAAAGTCTTTGTCCATTCCACCCATCTTAGGTCCATATATTCCTCCATCCACTAGTTCACAATCCACTTACCCTTTCTCATGTGCAATTCAGTAAGGCACACATCTTTGAGAACCATCTACCCATCCAAAAGGCCTCCATACAATTCCTATCCACCTATGAATACCACTTCCCTTCCAAGCAATTTGGATGGCAAGCATAAAGTCCATAATTCAATAAATCCACATGCAATCAAGGATCAACATGTCATGTCTAATCGATATGTAAAACCAAAGAAAAATATGATCCAAAACTATATATCCAGAAGGCCGCAAAGGCTAGCTAAGAAAAAATGAAAAGTCAAAATATATGTGTTCCTAAATCCCTTGTGCAAGCAATGCATTCCAATGTGGATTCCCAAGCAGCTCCTCGAAGTACAATATCCCAAAGAAAAATAAAAATGGCATCCAAACTTGATGTCCCAAAGGCTCCCATTAATCCTCCACATAAATGCCTTCCATCTTCTAAATCTATTTTGGGTCCCTATGTCCCAAAATCCACTACCTTTCATACTCCATCACCTCTTTCATCCATTTTAGGTCCTTGTGCCCCAAATTCCATATCTATTCCTCCATCTAAATCCCAAAATCCAAAATCTATTTTCCTTCCCTCATTCCACCACCCTTCAAGGTTTGTGCCAACTTTGATCTTTCCAAAATTTCTATCCACCAATACACAAATCTTCCAATGCCCCATTTATTACCCAACACCTACTTTCCATCCTTCCATTCCCCTTATCCAATACTATGCTTAAAACCCGTACACTAGTCCATTTTATCACTCATTTCGTCCTTGTTTGTAATTAACCAATCAAAATATTTGAGTATACTTTCAATAGCCATGGTCCATTATAGAACTTACTTAAGGAGTACTATCTAAAGAACAATATTTTTGAGTCCTTCCTTCATGTCATTTCCTACATCTATTGTCTTCCAAAAATGAAAATTTAAAAGAATACCAAAAAAATACAAAATACAAAAAAAAAAGGAAACAATGAGAAATAATTCATCCTATGGTGAAAACCACTTCTTGTGGCGCTCTATTACCCTCTTGCACCCTATGCTTGGGAGTAATTTTCATTCATGATATCCTACCTATCACATCCTTCATGATCTCACATCCATCCATATCTATTTTTCCATCTTTGATCTTCACAACGCTTCATGCATCCTTTCTGCTTCACTTTAACCACACCCTACAATATATATTATTTTTCTTATATATCCCTTACTTCCATCATTCATTGCATTGTCTCATATTGCCTATCCCAAATCTCTTTCTTGGTCTTTATCAAAATTATGGACATAAAAATGAAGAAAATATTTTCATAAACCTCTTGACATGTCCATCCCCATTGATCCCATGCCATTCAATGTGTCATGGAATTTCCTACATAGCCACATATCCATTCCCTTAGCTTGGGTAAACATTTCATACCATAGTGAGATATCCCTTGCATCCAAATCAGCTATGATTCCACAACAAGCTACCCCATCATTCACCTACACAATGTCATCCCATTAGCTCATTCATCCATTCATAAAATTCCATGCCTTTCTAGACACTGGGGAAAATAAATACAATCATGTTTGAGAATAAACCATGACATATGTCTTTCACCTCATTCAGTGATTTAAAATTTCTATAAAAAAAAATCCCTAAATTTTGAAAAACATCCTTAAAAAAATCTCTAAAAACTGAAAAATCTTTCAAAAAATTCAAAAAAATGGAAAAACATTCAAAACATTCATCTAGGGAGACCATGTATGGGGTGTCTATGATAAAGGCCTTCACTTATGTGATACGTCGCACATTCCTCGACTCCAAACATACAAACTCTATGATGGGCCAAAAAATCATAAAAATCAAGAAAAATTGCAATAAATCTCCTTTGGATATTAATACAGTTCTTTTTGCATTTCAAATCAAGCATTCAAATGACCTCACACAACAAGTTTAAGCTTCAGCGAGACCAAGTCAAAATAGTCAAACTTATAAGTAGTTCCTCAGTCAAATTGATCACATTGTCTCGCCTATCAATGAAATCCCATATCAAAGTCTTTTGTCAAGACAATCATGTTATTTTAAACAAGGAAGGGAACACTCAAAACTAGATGGAGAAGTCTTATACGAGACACCCTATCTTCATCTGATAGCATCAACAAAATGTCAACAAGTCAATGTGCAAACAACTACAAAAACACAAACATAAAAATCAGTATGGTTCTTACTTGTTGAGTCCATATGGTCTTATTATTTCTTGATTTTTTCAAGTCATGTTCATATGCATCTCCATGATTCCACCTAAGTGGTTAGATGTGTCATGATGGCTCATGAATTATCTTTTCTTGACTGTTGTCTGTGGGATGTTGATTGAGAAATCTTAAAAGAGCATTTTGGGTGTCTGTGGTAAGAGCATCCAAAACCACATGTGGTATCTAATTGTAGGGATTGCAATATATAAATTGATTGTGATACGTCGCACATACCTCGAATCTTAACGCATGACCTAGATTTATTGGCCAACAATCCTTGTCTTCTCAAAGTGCTTGTTAGAATGCAAAAGGATAGTCATGCCTAGATCTTGAATATCTAGGTATGATGGTATTCAATTTTACTATAATAAAAGTGGCTCAATGATGAAATATATTGCTCAATTCAGTTGGAATTCAAATTTGGTTATTAAAACTAGAAGCTCGATGTTTACTATAATCTAACGGTTTCAATCAAGGATTCATCCTCATTCTCTCCCCTCCTAACTTTCTATCAATCAATTATAACATTTTATTGGCCAGTCTTAAATAGGGTATGTCTTCCCTGAAACCATATATTTTCGTTGGTCTTATACAGGATGGGTCCTTCTTGAAAGAAGATATGATTCTTATCAACAATCTCTATGACCAATGTCGACCAAACAGTCAACATAACCTACCAACATTCTTTTTATCTTATTAATTATTCTTTTCTTGCATAATTTAATCTAAATCTTCTTTCAAGAGATCATTCATGTCTTTTTTGCATAAACAATCTCTCGAGGGGGCATCGTTTACCTCGTTATCGCCTTATTCCCATTGGGGCACACAAGGGCGTGATTTTTATCAATTATTCTTTAAAACAATGCCTTAAAAGTATTGTATCAAAGAGGGGCAAAATATAGACACTTAAAAATGGCCTATTTCTCTAACGCAATGGCATTACTAATATTCTTCTTTAATTTATTTAATAATATTTATTATTAATAAATTGTGTCTTTCTACCATATTCTAAGATCAAAACCGTCATGTCATTTTAATTTCATAATTAATTTATTTTAATTAATTACTTTAATTATTCAATGTCTAATCAATATTTCATCACATATTCATCTACAAAATAATTTAATATTATTCAATTATTCTCAGTCTCCTTGTAATTATTTAAATAATCAAATTTAATTAATGTTCCCCTTTCACTAATTATTACATTTATGTGATAATTAAATCAAATTCTATCTCATGATTAAATAAATGATATTTATTTAATTAAACTAATTATTCCCCTCTCATGATTAAATAAATTATTTTTATTTAATTAAACTAATAATTCCTCTCATAAATAAATAAGTAATTATTTATTTATAAAATATCCCCACATGTGCAAATAAATAATTTATTATTTATTTAATTCATAATTATCCTCCTAATTTCTAACTAACACTTACTTTGAGTTAGCTACTCAATCACAATTCCTAACTCCGCAATTCTCTCTCATATCTATGCAATCCACATTGATAATTCATCCCCCAGCAATCAGTTAAGTCTCCAGTCAATTCAGTCTTCTAATCCATGCAATCAGATAACTAATCCATACCATTTGTTAACTCACTGGTCTATTCAAGTCATCTCTCCAATCTATATACTGACAAGTCAATCAATCCCCCAATCAAGGCAGTCAAGCAGAGTTGAACTCCCACTCACTCTAAATTCAAATCCTCAATCACAGTTAATCAGCCCTTCAATCATAGATTCTTGGTTGAAACCCCTAAAATCTTATAAATAGAGAGTCAAATCTTTGATTTTGGTAACCACAATTGCTTTGAATTCTTATGTTGGCACGATCTTGAGCTCAATTTTGAGAGGCCACATTACATAAGAAGGAGAACAACAAAGGAGGAATTATGGGTTTGCATATGATTTTATGTTATTTAATTTCAATATCTTGATTTATGTATGCAATTATCTTGTTTCATTTTCTCTTTTGATATTCGGAATACTAATTGCTCTAACTATCTCTTTGTGGTTGAGATTTTCTATGTTATTGTTGTTAAGAAATGTAGATCTGAAGATAATGTATAAACTAATATGTAGTAGAATGCAATTGCCTTGGTGATTGATTGATTCTACAAAAATATATTTGTATTTATATATATAATCTATAATGAATAGTTG
>MU221093.1:912717-948961 GCA_018584345.1 Thuja plicata
TTATATATATATATATATATATATATATATATATATATATATATATATACACACATATATATATATACACACACATATATATATATATATATATATACATATATATACATATATGAGTTTGTTCCAATATATATTTATCAGCGAAATATATATATTAACAATTATTATTAATATTATACATATACGCATATATAGATTTATATAATATATGCATAGTTAAACACGAACGAACAATATGTTAACAATTGTGAGTTTTTACAGACCCTATTATACCCCATTACAATAGTGTGCTAAAGAAAGAAGAAGAATGCAAACATCCTACAAACTTCTTGCCACCATCTATGTACGAACCTCCTTGTCACTCAGCTCTATTGCCATAGTGATCATCATAATTGTTAGAAGTTTGCTTTTCTGATTCTAGCATATGTGCATTGACTTAATTTTCATAACTCCTACTGATCGTATTCTTCAATAAAAATTTGATGGAGTTGTTTACATTGTCATAACAATCATTTTATGGTTGTTATCTTTGGATATTCCTATTTATTTATAATAACCACCTTTCACCTGCAAAATGGATTCTCCGGCTTAGCACGTAACTCGTCCAGCTCAACACATTATAAGGATCAAATTTAGGGACAAAACTAATGATAATGGTTGTTCTTTCTCAATTGAAAATCTATGTATCCACTATTTAACACAATGGTCATGGTTAGTCAAAATCCTCTCATCAACATTTACCTTATTCTTGGTGTCATTCTTGTTAGAGTAATAGTCTCTTGGGTTATTAATTAAATCATTATGATCTAATTACTAACTCACCTATTCACTCTAGTTGCTTAAGCTAACCTTAGGTTTTCCCTTTTAGGGATTCGTGATTCCTTTTATAAGGATTCACCTTTTTGATTTTCATAAGGAGTTTTCACATCGCATTGTAACATCTTGAAACATATTGTTAATATATTGTTTTCTTGTGCATATGATGTCTCCTCTGGCTTTTTGGCCTCCATAGTTTTTCCCGTCTTCTGTACTTTCCTTCTTCCATGTGACAGGTTTGCATGCAGGTGTTCTTGGGAGAATAGCATTTTTCCTATTCTAACATGGTATCAGAGACATTCTGCTGCTGCTTGTTCGAGTTCTTTTGAAGCTGTGGATCAAGCCTCTACTTTTTTCTGTTGTTTTATTAGATCTGGGGTGTCTTATTTTTTTTGGTGCACTTTGGGCAAAACCCGACCTCACGATTGCGTCTGGAAGGCCCAAAAACCCTAGAATCCATATAAAACACGACCTATTTGGCCTCCAGGGCATCTGGGAGAATTTTTTTATGGAAAGAGGGCTATACAAACCTGACACGCTTTTCGAGATGCGAGATGCTGAGATTTGAGTGCAGAAGGTACAAAGGTGGTTTTTTTCTACATAGGTGGTTTTGACTGCTTAGTGGGCAGTTTTTGGTGCCGCAAGGGGTTTTTTCAAAAAAATTCAAAATTTTGGCATTTTCAGAATCCGTGCCCACTTTGGAAAACTAGCACCCATTTTTGACAAATTTTTAGAGCTTTTTGACCCTCCCTCACTATTTTCGCTCTATTTGGAGCATACGGAGGTATTTTTTCGACTTCTTTATATCGTCGAAAAGCTCTTTCCGATGATGGAGGTTGGGGTTTTGGGTTCTACCATTTTGACAGTGTTTTTTGCTGTCAAAGTCTGATGTCTATTTTCTGCCTTCCGGGAGCCTTATCTTGCTCATTCGGACTCCGTTTTTGGCAAACCAAATATCGTCGGAAAGTTGGTTTAGTGAGCTTTTCAATTGCAGGGGTATTTTTTCTAGATTTTTCTCTATGTTCTCTCTCCTCTGAGATTTTCTCTTTCGCACTCTGGCAGATTACTTGGGTTCTACAGGTCATGGGATCTCTTCTTCTGTTCTTCTGACTCACTCTTCTTTCTGACTTCTGAGCATTGTATGCTTCTCTTCTATAACATTTTCTTTTCTATAAATGCACTGAGATAAAGTGTCTGTTTTTGCATATTTGGAATTTCGAGCACCTTGTGTGTTTTTTGTACTCGCACTCAGTTATAAGGTCTCATGGGGGGTTATGATGTTTTGTCATTTTGTGCTCATCCACCTTTGTCAAGTGAGTGTACCTTTCATGACATTAGCCCATGTTGTGTGTCGGTGACACCACCCTTTATCCTGTGCTTGCACTTCTGTTGCACTGTTGGTGTTCCTGATTCTGCTTTCTTCAGATATTTTTGGCATTGCACTTCAGTGTTCCTGTCACCCCTCTCCCTGTTCAGCATTATGGGGGGGTTCTCCTATTGGTTCTATTGCTTCCCGGGTTTGATTGATCAGCTCTTCAGACTTTGTCTTCTCTACCTGGTCATGCACTTTTTCAGTGGGGGTTCCAACAGTTACTTCTGACAATGTTTGCAGCTTCATGCTTCGGAGATGCTTCTTGCTCTTTCTTGTTCCTTTCTTTGGGACTTTCCCTAGATTGGAGGCTTAGTTTCCTTCATCTAGTTTATTTCTTGTACTTGGGTACCTGATCAGGCCTTGTTGTTGGGACCCTTCTTTTCTGTTTTCTGCAGTAGTCTCCTAGGTTCTTGGGAGAATAGGGTTTTTCCTATTCTAAAAATTCTAAGAGCTCTAAATTTCTAAACAATTACAAATTTCCTTAAATTTCCCTAACCATTTACCTTACCTATTTTTCTTTGCAAACTCTTAAGGGAAGTGCAAACTAATAAGGATAATCTTGATGGTTACCTTCCAACTAGGATCTTATTCTTGATAGGTAGAAAAATGCATGTGTAAAGTTGGATAATTAGAACTCACCTACTACTACTAAATCTACACCTCTCTTTCTTAACTAATTTTTATTGATATGCAATTTAGTGTCCACCAAAGAATAAGAACTTGTAACCAACGAAGCAATAACTTTCCCTTGAGTTTTTTTCTGTCTTATAAGAAAAAGCCACATAGTTCATCATATGTATTAGATTTAGTGTTTATATTATAGTATTTATACATTATTTATATTAGATTTAGTACAATTATAAAAATATCATGATAAAGTTAACCGATACCTTATACCATGAATGGTAAATTATTTCCTCTTTTTAGAAAAAAATTAAACCCTTCTTTATTTATACCCCTTATAAGTTAGACAAAAAAAATTCATTTTCATCACTATCACATTTGTCTCTAAATTAAAAATCTTGAATTAACTCTAATAAGAAAAATTGAAAAATAAAATCCTTTTTAAAAAATTATAGTAAAGTAATTTAACATTTATCCTAATTAATTGTAATGTGCTGACTCTCGGTGTATGGCAAATAAGGCACTACCTCATTTGTCAAATGGAAACTTCACTCTCCACTTGTATGACACTTGGCCTTACTCACACACGTACGAAAGATACTCCCACAATGCTCCTGTATGGCACCTATCTTTGGCACTGACTATGGGGTACTAATATCCCTGCATACGTGCCCGTCATGTCTCCTATTTAATTAATATTTATTATTAGTTTATATTGTTATTATTTAATAAAAATAAATCTTATTTAAATAGATAAAATATTTGAAAATTTGTAATAAAACAATATTTATTTTACTTTAATATTCTCATCTTTTATTTATTTTAATAATGTAAATTTATGTTTTACATTTTTGTTTATTAACAAATTATAAAATTGAAGAAAGCATTTTTTATAGATTATTAAATAAATTAATAATATAGCAATACATAAATAAGATAAGATGAAACAAAAAAATTAACCTAAATTTCAACTATATCGAATAATTATTTTTATTATTTTAGGCTTAAAATCTATAATTTTAGACATGTAACTAAAACATTCAATTATAAACTTAATTTGTTATTATTATTAAGAATATTATAATTATAATACAAATTCTTCTTGATTATTGTAATTTTAGAATCATTGAAATTATGATGATTAGGTTTAGGATGAAAGTAAAGATTAGTATGGGAAGTAAGATCATAAGAAAATTAGGTTTAGGTTTAGGAAGTAAGATCATAAGAAAATTAGGTTTAGGTTTATCATTTAATTAGGTTTAAGGTTCCATTAAGGTTAAAGTTGGTGAGTTAGGATAAGGGTTACAATTCAAATATGATAAAAGTAAGGGATTAATTAGTGTTGGTTTTAATATTATATTAGGGTTTAAATAGAGTTAGCATTAAGATTCAATTAGGGTTAGATTTAATTCTAGATTAGGGTTAATGTTAGGGTTAAAGTGAATATAGGGTTAAAAATAAGAATCAAGTTAGGGTAAAGATTAAATTATTTTAAAATAAAATAAAATATTTTTAATTTTTTGTTTCTTAATTATATTATATAATTTTAAATTTTTTTTTAAATTATATTTTAACATATTTATGATTTCTAATTATTGTTGTCAAATATTAGTAAGTAGAAAATTAAGTTTAAAATTTATAATAAATAATTTAAAACTAATCATGAAAAAATAAATGCTATATCTTAAAAATCTATGACAATTTTGAAAAAGAAACAAATTTCATAAGTTTTTAGCTAAACATAAATTCTTTTATAGAAAGAGTAGAACATTGAATAATAAATTAGAAAAGTAAAAAAAAAAAAAAAAATTATTACTAAGTATGTAAAATATTAAAAAATAATTACTTAAATAATTTCATACCTTCAAATTTTCTTCAAAATTTATAAGTTTATTCTAATGCATTTACAAATTTTCAAATATTTTATCTATTTAAATAATATTTAATTTTTATTAAATAATAACAATATAAACTAATCATAAATATTAATTAGACAGGTATAAATATAGTATTGTCGCACTCAAGAAAAAGTTGTTCGCGCACCTTGATCTTCCTTTCCCTGACATAAATAATCTTTGCAGGCTCCAAAGCAAGTCTACCCTCTTCATTAATAGGTGGAAGCTCCTCAAAGACCATGACATGTTGCCCAACCACCTTATTGAGGCATGAAACATGAAACACATTGTGAATCCAACTCCCTTCCAGTAGCTTCAACTCATAGGAAACCTCTCCCACTCTTCATATCACTTTGTATGGTCCATAGAAGCAAGGCTTGAGCTTTTTGGCACCATTTTTCTTCAAGGAAGATTGTCTGTATTATTGTAATCAAAGGTAGACTAGATCCCTCACCTCAAAAACTCTACTCAATCATGTGTTGATCAACGTAGATCTTCTGCTAATTTTGGGCCTATTATAAGTTATCCTTGAGAGGCTAAAAGATATCCAAACTCTCCTACAAACACTCCTTGGCCCTTTGTGCTTGGCTATCTCCCAATGCCAAATCCACGAATGATGTTGTCGCATATCTATAAAAGTGCCTTGAAGGGCGTCATACATGTAGACATATGATAGGTAGTGTTGTACCAGTGTTCTCCCAAATAAAGCCAATGGATTCACGCCTTTTTTTGTGTTGCTACACAGTTCCTCAAGTAGCCCTCCAAATACTTGTTCACAATCTTAGTCTAACCATCTATCTAAGGGTGATAGCTCATACTTGGTGACAACTTGATGCCTGCCAATTAGAAAAGTTTCATCCAAAAGGTACTAAGGAAACGACTATCTCTATCACTGATTATGATCTATGGAAGGCCATGCAAACGACACCACTTGAAAGAAACTATGCCACTTAGATTGCTCAAATCGTTGTCAGAATGGCAAAGAAATGAGCATATTTGGTCAATTGATCTACCCCAACATAAATACAATCCTTACCCTGCACCTTGTCAAGTCTGATGATGAAGTCCATCAATATACTCTCTCATTTCTGAGCACGAATCAACAAAGGCTAAAGTAACCTAGCTGGGAAAGTATGCTCGGATTTATTCTATTGGCAAGTAGCATTGCCTAAAGCAACACTACCTAAAGCTCATCATCATGGTAGTATGCTTGTTGTCCATTCAAAGGTTTGATTGAAACCAAACATTGTGCTACCCAAACAACCTCATCATGTTTGAAAATTGCTTCCATTTGCTTCGCTGAGATCTCCCTCAGGCACCCATTGGACATTCCTCTCAACACCACTTTCTTTTCATCCACATCAAATGAGAACTCCATCCTCTTGAAACTTTTTGTATATTGGTCAAGAATCTTCATCCATTGAATTGCAAATATGACATTTGGATTATCCAAATCTACCACAAAGAAATCATTTGTCACTATGTACTTCCCCATGGTAATACACAGTTGTGGGACCAAATTAAATGAGTACATGGTAGTAAATTTCTTCGTGCCACCTTGACTTCAAATCCTTCATGCTCCACCATATACAAACCCCTCTTGGTGACAAGTGATGAATTAATGAAATTGAGTGTGGCTCTATTATCGAGCATGACTACCACTCGTTGCCTCTAGAGTGTGCCTCGGACTTCAAATACACTACACCTCAAAGTCTTGGATAGTGCAACAATGGTGTCTTCTATTCTTGCAAGTGTCGCAATCCTCTCTACGTGATTAGTTTTTTTCTTTAGTCTCTTCTTGTACCTTGGAACCTTCATTTTCTTCCTCGCTATCAAACACCACCTCAATGTAATGGATCTTTCCCTTACCTAGGCATCAATGACCCAGTTCCCAAGATTCGTTGCATGTGAAACAAAGCTTCCTTCTCCTAAGCTCTTTTCTTGTGGCCTCGTCCAACGATGGCTTCTTCGAGAATGAGTTCTTGTCCTTTTGCTTATGTGTGAGTGGTGGTTTGGCATGTAACTCCTAGAAGAAGAAGACAGGGTAGTTATGTCACGTTCCTTCTTGATCACCACCATGAATGTATTGGGGTTGAAACCTTTGACCCAACCCTTGAGGGGTTCCATCAATTCGTCTATGAACGATATTACAAGTCTTCTCTTAGAAATGTTAGTAACCAACACTGATAGTTGTGAAATTCTAAGATGTAATTGTCCACCGGTCCAATCTATCTTAGTTGTGCCAAGTCCTTAAGGTTGAGTTATGGATCCTTCCCATCATTGCGATCAACGAGTCTCTCCATGAAATCAACATATGAAGTGACTCGATCGTGACCGAGGGTGACCATTCCACGGTGCCACCATTTGTGAGCAATTCCTACCAAGTGTAGAGCTGGAAATTTGATTGCTTCGTCTTCAGGCATCGGATTGAGCTAGGAGTAGCTATCTGGTTTTTGAACAAATGTTCTTGTTTATGTCTTTTTGAACCCATCAGAAGTTTGGTCGTGACATTGATTACCAAAGATCTATGTTCACCCTGCTCGCACTCATATAACATCTTTGCGTACTCAAGCCACTGAGACCTAGTGATGCTATCCTCTATTTGCTTCCTCTTTTGTTTCAGCTCTTTCAAGAAATTTTTGGGGTTTTGTTTACCAAGAAGATTAATCAGCTCTATCCTTCTCATATTCACATACTTTTCTTTCTTGTAACTTAGCAACTTTTCTTTATTAATTGCCTCTCAAAAAAAATTTGCTAACTTGCACTTGTCATCAAACCTAGGATTTGCTGGAAAGTATTTTCATCTCTCTTTTGGATCTAGACCTTTTACACTCTTCTAACGCCTTGAGAATTAGAGGAACAAGATTATCTTCGTCAACAAGATGTTGCTTTGTGCCAAAATTATTCTCGAGGCACCTCTAAAGATTTTTTGATTTTCTTTAGTCATTAGAATCCTACCAAGCGAGGGTGTTTTATATTGCTTAAGATGAATTTGCTCACTTTGTTGTTTGTTTAAATGAATGGCCAATTTTAATAAAATGGGGTTGTGGGTATTCTCCTATCTCTATCTCCATTATCCTTGAGGGTGTGATCTTGAGAGCAAATGACATAAACCACCACATTTTGACCATTGTGTGTTTTACAAGTGATGTTTAATGATTTAAGCCACCTTTCCATACTGTTATATGTGACCATGTTGTATAGACTGAAACCCAATTTTTTTGCCCCATAATGATTAATATTGCCCTTGTTGTCCTGTGAAGACCTTTCCCAATATTGTTCCATCTCTTCTTCTTGTCCATTTTCAACGATGTGTAGGGATCTTCCCTATCGAGGCTCCTCTTCTTAAATGTTTTTGAGCCTTTAGGAGCAAAGTAGCATGTTGTCACCCTTATCGATACAAGGTTTTTGATTTTTTTGGCTATATGTACTGCTTGTTTAAGTCTTTTTTCTCTATACTTACAAATCTACATCATGTTTCATTCCTCGATGTCCTTGGCCACTATTCATTCTTTCATTCCACACCAAGGCTTTTTTTGTACCCCTCAAACTCTAGAACCTTACACCCATCGTGTTCTGAAAGATAATGTCTATCTCTAGCTATGGGCCCTAACCCAAGTCCTCTTCACCATGGATAACCCCAACAATTCCACCTAACCATAGTCAAGTGCTCTTAGGGGGACGAGTTCCTATTTCACGTGTTATTATATCTTTGATTTGGGCTTTCCATTTTGTAACCAAACTCATTTTCCATTATCCTTTGCCACCTTATTTTTTTCTCATTCTTTCATTTCTTCTTGCTATCAAATTATGGTAAGATCTTCATCAAGATAAATGTGTGTGCCTTTGAGGAACCTTTTATTTTTTAGAATCCATATTTTGTCTTGTATGCGCTTCAAAGTAACCCTTACATGTTTCCCCTTATTATCTTTCATCCATTTTCTAATCCTTTGTGCTTGTTGAAATACTCCATACCAATCTAAATGATCTTTAGGGAAGCTTCTTATTAATCCTTGTGTTCTTTTATCTATGATCTTTAAGCCCTTTAATGATGATATTTGTGGCCTTATCATCTCCTTTCTCTTCCTTAATCTACCTTCTTACTTGCTTTTCTATGATCTCTTTTAGCGTGTTTGCTAGTCTCTTTACATTTGTGGGTCACTACCTCTTTCATTTTTACTTCCCCTTATCTTGTTTCCTTTTGCTATTTTCATCCTCTTTCATTTTTACTTCCCCTTATCTTGTTTCCTTTTGCTATGTTCATCTCCTCTACCACCTACCTTTACCAAAATCAGCTTGTATCCACCTTTTTTCCATGTAAACTGTAATTTTTGTATATGTTCTCAAAGTATGTTGTTCTCTCTTGTTAGTTTCCAGTTGTTTTTTGTGATCTCCTTGATCTTAGAATCCTCCATATGACTCCTTGTTTCTAGAGACAAAAGCCTTCATGAGCATTAGCTCATTTACATGTAGATCAGGATACCACGTCAAAGGTGTTGTCTTAAGGTTGTCTGTGTTTGTAAGCCCATTCTCCTTAGCTTACGGTTTGTTTGTTGTTTGAGTTTTATCTTCAATGTTTTAGGAAACCAGTGTTGTTTGAAATGTTGTATTCGTCTTTTCATTTTCCTTACTTTGCTTCTGCTAATTTGTTCTCCCTTAGTACCAACAATATTCAAAGCCTTAAACAATGTTTTTTGGTAATATCGCTGCAAGTTTTTCTTTTCTTGCATACTTTACTTTTTGAGGTTCTCTGCCTCTGCTATCCCTTTTGTATTGTTTCGCACTCACATACACACAGCTCCCCCCGAATTTGGAATATTATATTGAGAGAATCTAGCATGTCTGGCTCCTATGTGCCACTTGCTTCACCCACTTAGATTGTTGAAGCTAGAGTTCCAAAACCCCGTTGGAGTGAATGTTAGGAGGTTTCCGGGAAATTTGAAGTTCTACACTATCCTTCTGAAACACTTCCACTACTTTCGAGTTGTCGTCTGCTTCAATACCCGCTCCTATGTTATTTATTGAATCCACCTGTCTATGGCCCTCTCACATCCTTCTGAGCTGGCCAATATGTTGGATTCAACTTCCATCCCATTTATCTGAAACTCACCAGGCTCTGATGAATCTATTTCATCCTTTTCATTCATTGAGACTTCCCTTGTTTTGCTATACAGATAGTTTAACAAGAGGTTTAAAGTTTAAAGTTTTTTCATTTTGCTCAGTTTCGGATTTTAAGCAAAAGGAAGCAAAAATACAAATAAAAGACACAGGAAAAAGGAAATAAAAGGGGGGTGGGGCACAACACATGTAACTGATGGTGTGGTTATCACGAAAGATTTAGGGCCCACAAAGTGTGAAGAGCAGCTTCTCCTCACTGCTTGGCAACCCACGAACTCCTGGCCAAAAACCTCAAATCTGCTACTCCTCTGTTTTGCTCGGGACTCCCAAAGTTGCCTCAACAAACCTGTAGTTGCTGGCCGGAAAACCCACTGAGCTTTATGTGCACAAGCTACCAATGGGTATTTTTGGAAGTAAAGATATACGCTTGTAAAAATCTGTTGTTAAATATGTTGTCTGCTTCATTTGAATTGTGCATTGAATGTTTTTTTTCTTTTGTTTGTACACTGTCGAAGTGATCCTAATACCTTAACCTTGAAGGTTACTTTTCCGTCGTGAAGATATTACTTACCAGAGGACATAATAAATTTCTCACTCAGGCTCATCTTACTCAAGGTATTTTACAAGTTCTTTTAACTTTTGATTAAATAAAGTCCAAGGTGCCTTAACTTTAGACGAAAAATAAGTCAAGTTGTTGCATTGGATTGCATACATCTTAGCTTTTTGTCACATCAATTAATATGTAGTAGAGCACGTTCGGATTGAATGCCCCTGCTTTTCATGATGATTAGCAACTTTATTATTCACAAGTTCCGGTTTACTGTTGCGAGAACTTTGATGTTAAAATTGATAAAAGTAAAAATTGCAGACAAAGAGTAACTTAAACAAAAAACAGAATATGAAAAGATCAAATGCAGAGACTCAGAGACACCAAGTTTATAGTGGTTCATCCAGGTATTCTGGATTACATCCACTTTGCAAGCAGGGCCAATATCTCTATTGAAGAATAATATCTAAAATAATACAACAGCAGCTCTCAGCTATATGTTTTCCTTTTTACAATGCATGGTCAAGCATCTTCGTAACACCTGCAGATGACAGGGAGAAAACGGTTACAGACAACAGTGATTGGGCTTCACAGTTGTCTGCAGAAACGTTACAAAAATGCAAGGCCTGATCGGTGTGTTACCTCGTTTTAGATTCAAGCTCTCAATGTGTGCTCTCATTTTCCCCGATCAGAGAATTAGATGTATTGAAACGCCATAAGTTAATTAGATGGCTTTTATGGTCTTATAAACTTGATAGGTTTGTGATTAAAAACATGTGTACTAATTCTGCATTTTCTGCAGGTAATTCTAAAGCATGTTGTACAATAGTTCTATACAAAATGCCTTAGTTGCAGTTTAGGGTACTCTTTAAGACTTTGTTTTAAAGCTATGGACTTTGTCATTATTCAACTTCTTCATATAAATTCAAACAAATTGTTTTTATTCTTGAACAAACAAAAAAAAACGCGTAATGTTTAATGTCAATAAATGGACTTGAAGATTTAATCCATTAACTCTTAGGAGGTTATAAGGACCAACAAAGAACCTCCATAATACAGACAGAACCATCAAACTTCAAAAGCAGTGCAGTTTCTCCATCGCTAGGGTAAGTGACAGTTGAACGAAGCATCTGAGAAGCTGTAAGCTGATTGTGCATAGGAAGTATGCATAGGGCCCCCGTGATACCAGCATGGAACTTATGAGGAGGGCTCCCATGACACCAACCTGTACTGCGGAGTGAAGAGAGAGAACTCAAACCAACTATAACCGTTACTATCATTCATGGAATTCACTACCACCCAAGCCTTGTAGTTAAGGTTTTGTGACATACCTCCTCAACAATTCACATATTTGTACTTACCCCCTTTCACAAAACCTATTCCAAATACTTTTCTTCTAATTTGAAAGGAAGATCGATGCATTTGCAATGACTTAATAAGATAGACAATAAAGTTAACTAGAATACCCCTTATTAGGGTTTATAAAATAAAGTTACTTAAAGAGCGACTGAGGTTAAATTTAAGAGCGTACCACAGACAAATTTATAAGTTGCCACGACCAGAGTTTCAAATATTACATGCAACTGATCAGAACTATGAATCTATTAGAATTTCATTCTGATCAAATCAGGATTTTAAAAAACACATAATTAGGGTTTCACAGAATACTGACATACTACAGATGGAAAACAAAAGACATTTGAAATTTACCAGGAGACAGGTAAACCTGATGCACAATAAAAAGCAACAGGCTGTTGTGAGACTGGAAATTTGATATATGCTTCCTACTGAGCACATTTTCCATTGAAGAGAAAATGCACATCCAAGAAGCAACAACACCAAAACGTGCAACAGAAAAGTGAAGAAAAAACCTAATGTAAATACAAAATATTAGCAAGCAAATATTTACCCGTCTCATCAGATGCAAGAAAGACGGAGACTTTACAATGCTCGCAGAATTTTTATTTACGCTTTCCTTGACACACACCTTACACCAAATGGTAAGGAATGCAACGCCTATAGAAAGCAATATAAAATCCTAGAAAACCATTTCAGAGAAAGCAGTTCTTACGCATAACGTTGAGGTATGTGTCGGTTTTTGGGTACCAAATTTCCAAACATGCAACGACTTTCAGAAGAACGAGCATAGAAATAGCACTAGGCGGGTATTTTTAGGGTTTGTTAAAAATAATTAGGGTTTGGAAGATATCCTCCATTGCTGCCAATACCTTTTTTAGGGCTTCTGAAGAAAATTTAGGGCTTTAAGCATATTAATTTAGTTGTTTGTTTTCGTCCTTTCAATACCATTTCGAATAAATTTCAATGAATGCCAACGAGAGCAATGGTCAATTAAATATTTTATTGTTGGGTGTCTTATAAGTGGTAATAATATTACATGTAGTAGTATTAAATAGTATAGGTAACAAGTGTTACGTAGTGGCTTATTTATCATAATTAGTTATAATTATAATTATATATGTAAATTTAATTATAATTTTACTATAAATACTAAATATATTTTACTTAATAGTTATTTAATAAAAAAAAATTATTTTAGATTTTAAAAATTAAATAAGAAATTTTGTATAAAATATTTAAAATAATATGTAATAAGTTATGTTGTATATAGTATGGTTTCATTTCTATAGTTATAATTGTAAAAATTTAAAACATAATTATAAATTTTAAATGTAAAGTAGAATTTAGATAATAAACAAAGACTAAAATTATATAATATTGCATGATATAGTATTTTATATTATATATATTATATATTAGAAATTGTAATAATTATTTATTATTTATAATATATATTAAAAATATAATATAGTAAATATTTTATAATACATAATATTTATATATTATAGTATTGTTCAAATATATTGAAATTGAATTTTGTAATGAAAATAACATATTTATAGTAATAAAATATAAAATATATATCTCATAAAAATATACTATAAATTATAAAAACAATTTCAAAATTAATTAAATCATTACAAAATTATGGCTAAAATAAAATTAACACAAAAATAATAGAAACTGTCCAAAAAAAGGGGTCATATAACACCAAATCAATTCAACCGATCATATTAGAGATAAGTAATTTGTAGAATATAGAAAATGAATAAATAAATATGGAAACTTTAGAAATACTGGAACGAGGAAAAAATAGTGACTTATGATTGGTGCAAAACTAATTAACTAATTGTGAGCACAAGTGAATGCAATAGTATATCGCCTACAACAAATACAATGATAGTTTTGTTATTGTAATTGGGGTGTATGTAATCATTTAAGTCTTTTGAAAGTTATATATATATATAGTAATCTTGAGTAGGTTTAATGATGGAAAACTTGTGATCTTTGAAAGAGAGGTCAAAAGTTTAACTATGTATGCCATATTTGTAGCATAGGTATCTTTTAGATTAGAAGATGCCCAACAAGAAGTATAATGCACATGGGTAGTTAGATGAATTTAAGAAGAGATCTAAAAATTTCGTAAAACTTTCCTACCAAAGAAAGCGGCTTAGTAATCCAATAGTGATACTTTTTTGTCAAATTTGGAAAGAATTGTGTTCCAAAGAGCCACTAATGAAGCTTGAAGGGCAAAGGGGGTGATCAAAAATCTAAATATTTCCCCAATGATCAATACACTTCCACTGGGGGCTTGGCTCGATTGGCGGGAGCTTCTCGTAGTAAAGCAAGAGGTCACAAGGTTTAGACTACCCCCAACCCGCATGGTATTGGAGGAAGTGTCATGTCAGTGTCACCAATCACATTAAAAAGTTTACCAAGCACACTGGATGTTATACCCAATTCCTGCAGTCTAAAAAAAAATCCATTTCCAACCAAAGTTGTGAAGTCAAGGTGGCGTAGGGAGAGTGACTTGTCGATAGCACTAGGTTTTGTGTCACGAAATGGTCAAGCCCAAGGTAAGGCTAAAAGCATCCCAACACTTGAGCACTCCTTGATAATTTTTCTCTTCAATGATAATGACGAAAGAGACACTAGCAAAATGACCATTAGTTTGATGACTTGGGCAAGGAAATACCCTAGATGAGCTCATGACAAAACAAAATGGGCCAAGAGATACCAAAATCCTTTAGCAACAAGAATATAAAAAGAGGGTGCAAGAGGACACTTTGTCTGATAGAGCAGAATATGTCAAAGGTGTATGACTGGTAATCATTAATAGCAATGTGAGCAGAGGCATTTACAAAATCAAATTGGTCATTTGAATGAATATCAATTTGAACCCCGAAGCTTGGAGTGTGGCAAGGATAAAGGGCCATTTGATGCAACTATAAGCTTTTGCAAAATTAATTTCCAAAAAAAGGTCTTTTGCTAAGAGCATTGAGACCATTCCATGTCTTCTTCTAAGACAATAATAACATAATCCAAAATAAATCTAGATTTAAAGGATGTTTTCTCTAGGTGAACAATATGAGGAAGATGATTGTAGGTTTTTAGGCCTAGAGCTTTTGCAATGATCTTATAAGGTACATTAGTAGAGCAATCAACCACCAATTGCAAATGTCTTTAGGGGATCGCCAACTTTAGGTGTGAACTATACATTACCTTTGTTGATAAGTTTTCCTAAAGATTTATAATGAAAGCTTCAAGATACACCTTGTGAAGGTCAATCCCTAAATAGTCTCAAATGGCCTAGTCAAATTCACAAGGAAACCCATCACACATGAGACCTTTATCATCAACTATAGAGTGAACAACCTCCTTGACATCTTTCGAGGAGAGAAATAGCTCACAAAAGGTTGTTTGAGCATTAGATAGCTAAAAAAGCACAACTTGGAGGCATTCCTAAAGGACACTTTCTCGCTCGAGGGATTTATTCTAAGAAATGAACACCTTATAATGCTTGATAAAGGCTCGGAGATTATCAAGGAGCTACATGAGCACTATATGATCTTGTTTGATTTTTTTCAATGCTATGGGAAGTACGACATGCTTGAAGAGCTTAAAAATTTTCTTAAGAAGCACAATTACTAACTTTAAGCCAATGCAATTAGGATATGATCTAAGCACCTCTCGCAAAATGATTATTGACGATTTTTTGTTGTTGCTTAAGCTCCACAATTCTAATCTACAAAGTAGGGGGAAAAAGTTGTCAACAAGAACCTTTGTAGAACAAAAGGGATCCAATGTGGTGGCCTTGTATGAGCTCCACTAGAAGATGTCAAGTAGCAACCATAAATGTGATGGGAATGTGAGGTGCATTAGATAACATGATTCCACCAAGAAACCCACCTAGTTAGTTGAGTGGGACAACACTCTCGATTCTAAATATTTTTGATATGGGCCAACATGGGTTGTTGATTCGACAATGAGGTGTTCGAGAAAACTTGGGACTTAACAAGGTGTATTGAACCCACTTGTTGTTCGTTGCAAAACTTAATGCAAGGTTGCCTCAAGAAGCAACATGACCAATAAAGAATTGCAAGAGGCAAAAACATAGTCATATATTTATCATGTGTCACTTTGACCATATTAAAATTGCCGCCCAAAACTCAAGTGGTAGAGGGCATTGAATTTCCAATCCCTTATCACATACCATATCTCTCCACAACATCATTGAAATAGTAAACATTAATGAGTCCAAAAGAACGATTATTAATATTCATGAGGATCTAGACTAAACAATGACTTAGATCAAACCCATGATTAATTACATGGGAATGTCATGCAAGAGAAGTGATGACCTCTCCATGACCAACTTCGTGATTAGTGGCAAACAAAATACCATTTGTCCAAATAGCAAGGAATATCGTAGAAAGCATGAATCCTAAAATTTTAACTTTTTGAAGACACGACATGAATACCAAAATATTTATAATGAGTATCCCACACAAAATACTTCTTGGGAAGGTCAAAAAGACCATTGAGGCCACTGAAAGATCTTTCCCCTTCACAAAATGGTTGCAAGTTGTGACTATACAATGGAAGCATCTTGAGCTGTACTTTCAATTCTACTAGCAATGACATATTTTAAAACAAAATCTTCATCCTCCAAACACGTAGGTGTGTTATGAGAATGTCATAAAGTGGGAGGATGGGATAGAAATTATGGTTAGGATGAAAGCACTAACACAAGTTCAAGTGTCCATGTAAACCTTGGATGAGCAAGAACCTCCATTGAGGCCATTCAAATATATTTCCCCTTCACAAAATGGTTTCAAGTTTTGACTATACAGTGGAAGCATCTTGAGCTTTACTTTCAATACTACTAGCTTGCATATCTATTAACTCCTTTAAATATTCAAACAAATCAATTTTGATATAGACCCATTTGTAAGGACAATCCTGGTAAAATTGATCTAGTTCAACACAAATAACCTTCACTAGATAAGAAGCAATTACATGTAAAAATTCCTACAAGGCAAAGGAACACAAAGAAAACCATGCCGAAAAAGCAGTTGAAGATTTTTGTCATCCAAGATTAAAAGCCTTGGTTCCATGGTTGGAAACCAATAGAGAAGTCCATACACACCAAGGGCCATGTTTCCAAATAGCCTAAACATGGCTAACACTAGCAAAATCAAAAAGAAAAAAAACTCCCTAATGAAATTTTGGATAGCAACCAAATGAACCCCATTTGAGACCCAAGATGTGTCAACCCATTTCCTTAGCATGCTCTTAGGGGGAGTTCTCTCAAACAATAGTCAATAAGAGTATGATGTTCTAACCATACACTATTAAATATAGGGATGCATAAAACCACATTCGTTGGAGTTTCAATACACATACCTCGTGGAGTATCTTAAAGACAATTTTCCTAAGATGCTTGATTGAAGGAGACATGGTTCAAAATCGCCTAACCATCAACACCAACGAAAACTGCTAGATGAAATTGGTCAAGGCCATGCAAAGGATGGTTGAAAATGTTGCAATAAAAGGAGAATGATAGTAGAAAAGACCGTAGATAAAGGATAAGTTACTTGGCAAAGGGCAAAAGAAACCCTACTAGAGAATTCTTCCTCTTCCCTCCCCTCTTGGCTCATCAATTATATATCTTTAATATTAGATTATTGTTTCTTTTTTTTAACAATTGTGTAGTTATCATAACAATTTTCTTCCACCTAAGAATTCAACATGTGATTACCATGGTAAATAGAGAGAATAATGGTTAACATATCCCAATGTCAAGCCACAGAGACTGATAATGGGTAAGCCACAAAAATCATTAAAACCAAGGTAACAAAAATAATTATACAAGAAGTAATCAAATCTATAAAATAATAGAAAAAACATACCAATTAAAATATATTGTATAATAGATTAGAATATTCTTTATATCTTAATTATGCATTCTATAGTCTCATTTAAAGCTTTTTGGGGCTCTAACAAAGAATATTGACAAAGATCTTAGTCAAAAGCAAGAATGTATGCAGGCTAAAAGGAATAGGGTCCAAAAAGATTTAGAGAAGAAGAAAGGAAGCTAGATTCAGACTCAATTCGATTCAATCAAAGTCAGAAGGAAGACACTATTAAGAAGATACAAGTTTTATGAACAGTCAATTTATGATGGTAGTAGTTAAAAATCTATATTTCGGGCAAGGTCGGAGGTTTTCTCCTCTGGTTCTTTCCTACCGGCACCCCTAATGAGTTGGGAATGTATAGAAATTTAATTGATGACTAATAAAAAAATTGGCCTAAAGGCCTTTTACCGATTAAAAAGAAATTATGCATTCTATAAGGGTCCACACTTATAACAAATAAAATAATTATAAAACGTTATAACTAATTTAAACATCATAATCTCTAACATGCGATATTCACCTTATAACAAATAAAATAATTACAAAATGCTAGATAGAGATAAATACATGATAAAGATAAACAAAAAAATATCCATAGACTAGAAAAGAGTATGAATGAAAACATCACCATCTTTCTTTGCAATTATATAACACCAAGTTCTTCAAATTCTATTTAACTAGTCTTATGACCGTAGTATTGTAAAGTGGGGGATTAATGATAAATTTGATATCTCAAGGTTGAGATCCTATATCAAAATGTAAAGCTAAGCCAATATTGAGAATAGTAATATAAATAGTTTTCAATTTAAGAATATAGCATGTTATATACTAAATTGACACCTTTTTATAATCTAAAGGTGTGGGTTCTAAGGGGCTCACATCCATAAAAGATAACATTAACCACTTGAAAGAGGAACCTTTAGAAAGGAATAAGACTAGCATTGCCATCTTTCTCTAATATCACAACACCTCCACAAATTTATTTATAAATGCCCTTATAATCTACATCTTGGAAAGCAAGGGGAGCATGAACAAGCTTGACATCTCAATTTTTTATTTCCCAAGAATTGCCCTAAGAATATTAATATGGAGGATTAAATCAAGACAAAAAAAAAAGTCCTCAAAACACTTCATAAAAGAAACCAATGAGATATAAAAAGATACCACAATGAGATCCAAATTTCGGGCCTCCAATAACAATCTATAACATTTCATCCTTAAATGTCTCTGATATGGTTATCCAACAAATTGGATTAGTGTCATTACCCCCTTGCTCAAAAGTAGCCATATCAATGATCCTTCAAGCTAGTGTTTTATAATGACCAATCCTCTCTTCGAAAAACTCTTCGAAGCATGATAGAGTGTGAAATTAATATTTGAGCAAAAAAGGATGGTAAGAGGGTGAAAGCAAGCTTTAGGGCAATGAACTTCACCATTGATCACTACATTACCCTCAAACACTTGATTGAGAAGGTTTGGCATAAATGGGGATAAAATGGCTTAAGTAACTTCATTCACCTCAAGCAAGCTTTTCTTACAGCCTCTACAAGCAAATTATGGAGTAGAAAGAAATTGAGAAATCCAAAAATGTTTTGAATTGTTATTCATAGGTTGTATGATCAAGTTCAAGTCAAATTAGAATCAAGTGAGGATTATCAAAATGTTTAAGGAGTGATTAGTGTCAGGCAAGGTTGCTCATTATCTCCTACACCATTTGGGTTGTACATAACAAATTAGTACTAGATAAACAAGTTTGGTGGTAATTTGAGGGAAGACTTGAAAGCTCTAGAATTGTTTTGCTAAAAGGTTGGGATGCAAGTGAATACCAACAAAACTAAGGTCATAATTTTTACCTTGACGAGAAAAAAAGTTCCTATAAAATGTCTTTGAAAGCAACCAACTCCCTGCAAGTAGTTCATGATTATAAATATTTTGGCCTTGATTTCCAAAATAGACTTAGCATACACATTACTCATTACAAAATAGATGCAAAAATGCCAAATTGTGGAATAAACTAAATAAACCTTTTTTGGTTTTCTAGTAGTATGAGTGGTGCCATACAAGAATGAAGTTTGGGGTGTCATGACATTAACAATGAAGAGAAGATAGATAAAGAGATTATGAAAGCATACAATCAGAAGTAGCCTCAAAA
Organism: Thuja plicata; assembly: GCA_018584345.1. NCBI lineage: Eukaryota > Viridiplantae > Streptophyta > Pinopsida > Cupressales > Cupressaceae > Thuja > Thuja plicata. Next base: position 932,519 of record MU221093.1, read on the forward strand.
TATAACCATGTGTTCCCTATGTGATTGCCTTAATTGATGCTAGTGCTTATCAGATGGAGACATCGACTACAATCTGATTGCTAAGTTATTTAAAGATCATAGAGAGCATGGAGCTACATTGTTAGCCCAAAATGATGACAAAACAGAAAGTAGATAAAAGGAAGAGCACGTGGATAAACAAAATTACAAGTATATGAATAAGAGGGGTATTAGCATAAATGAGTGTCCAAATGTACTATATTAAGCATTTCACTCCTTCATATAACCCAGCACAAAAGCACAAAAGAACTACATAAGAGCATAAATAAAATGGAAGGTAAAAAATGTAAATGCTCAACTAAGAATTAATTCACACCAACTTTAGTCTGACATGGAAAAGTGGATGCTATCTAAAAAGAGTGGGCAAATATAATATTTTGTTACTATAGTTCGGGATTGGTGGAGATGGAATGACACTACATTGTGAAGTGTCTGGCTTACATGAATATTTGCGCCTTATATGGATATTTGAGTCAATTACATCCAAATTTTAAATGTGGGCTCCTTCGGAACTTATTTACAAAGGAAAAGATAACAAATATTGCAGATTACTTGATCACACAACAAAAGATCCAAGATCCAAAAGAAAAGGAGATCAAGAAGGCACAGTGTTGATGGTCTGCTTATTTTAGGCTTCCGTGCTTATCAATTTAGTTGGCAATCCATCAATTCCATAGATTGTTTGGCTGTGGGGATGTTAGGTCATCTCCAGGATGACTTGTTACTCCACAAATAGGGGGCGTTCACCGCAAAGGGTGCATCCCTGGAATGTCTCCACTTTTTTTAATTTCTGGAACTGTAGGGAGCATTCTGTTCACATACCCATATTCCCGGGGTGTCCCAGTTTCGAGAAATACCTTAAAAAATATGGGGACGCTTGCTATATATATTCTCAGTATTCATATTCAATTGGTGCATATTTACTCGTTAAAACTTGCAATGCCACTCAACTAAGTTCAAAGCTCTATATGCGTATCCAAATAAAATGCTCAAAAAGACTGGCTATTTCCTTTCTTTTGACTCTAATGCTAGTAATCGATGAAAGAAATTCCGAATTACAGTATTTAATCATGTTTAAGTAACTAAATCTATCATTAAAACTGAGTTCAATTGGAACACCCAATAAAATTTCCTGATTTCCCACAATATTAAAGTTTAAACCCTACTATATCTTCTTCAATAGGTACATTCTCCACCAAATCTAATTACAACTCTTCTTCCATCCAATGCGAACCAGATAAAAGAATCTCATTCTGGCCAGTGATATTCCATGCACATTCAAACATGTTCTTGTCAACTTTCTCTTAGACGCAATCCAAGCTAGAGTAAATTGTTTCAGATTCTTTACCCGGCTACATATTGCTTGTGTTTATGACTGGATGCAGACACAGTAAAACAAGCAACAAATTAGACATGAAAAAGTTTGCGTAAAAAATGAAGTAAAATACAACTACCCATGTTAACACAAACAATAAAGTTTTCCGTTGTGTTCTTCAAGCAATCCATATACAGCACAAACTTGCACCCTTGCATAAAAGGTTGCAATGGTACATGCATTTAATTGAAAACAAAGTAATAAAATGGGGTTCGTGATTTCATGAGAAATAATCGATACCTTCAGGTTTAAATATGTTTTGGCTTGTCTTTTGCTGGGAAATAAGATCTTCAAGTTCATCAACAATGGCAGCATAACAAAATAAGTATTGCTCCTGATTGGAGTTAATCATGACATAAAAGTTATCAGTAACGAACAAGGATATACATGAGACTAAGCTTAAGAAACGGACTAGAGAACAACAGTTTAACGTTATGAGTTATTGAGGAACTTATTTACCCGTGTCTGAACCATCCCAATGCGCTGGGTTCTAAATTGACGAATTGTTTCACTTATATCAACAGCAGATAAATCTCCCTCTAGAATTCTGTGAATAGTATGACTTATGGTACAGAACGCACCGGTTCTCCCTATACCGGCACTGAAAGGATTTTCAATCAACCAAATTAGTCTTCAAAAACTTTAATCTGACAGACACCGTATTGAAAAACAAGTAAATAGCCAACCTGCAATGTACTACAAATGGACCCAAATTTGGAGGTATCAAATACAGCATCTTAACAATTTCACGAACAGAGTTGGTGGATTCAGGCACTCCATGGTCTGGCCAATCAGCATACTGAAGATGAAGAACAGACAACGGTGGATCCTTTGACTGCACATAAAAGCAGAAAAAACTTGCATTTAGATAAATCCTGATCAAGAAAAAAAATTGCAACGATAATTACTGAGACTCGTCAAGCAAAGTTCTAACTGGAAAATTAAAACAAGATGTCAATGCTTAAGCTAAGTATTATCGAGATTCTAAATAATGACTTCTGTAATATTTCTGAAATAATTTTTCTTCCCAATATACATCGTCTGAAAATTTCTTCAAACAGTTCTGGAAATGTTTCGACGTTTAAATCCATCACTTTGTGAAAAAAGTTTCTCATATGAAACTGTGGCAACCTCTTCAGATAGCTTACCAGAAAACTTTGCCATGAATACATATATTTAATGATTTTCCATAGGCTAACAACCTAACACCCAATTTAGCTCAGCTAGCTTTATATGTCCCCACCTAGACACAAACTTATGCTCCCGAAATTTTTTCATTTATGTTTATTAATGAGTTCGATGTTTTTGACTTTTGTTTTCGTTGTTGATAGTTGTTAGTAAACTTATAAACATGCCTGCACCTAATTGTTGGTCACAGTTGGGGTTTATGACCACAAACGAGCCAAAAATATCAACGGGACTGGAAATACAACTAGAGACGATAGCAAGAGGGAGACATTCCACAGAAACCAAAACAATTAACACTATGCAAGAATACTTTTTAATCATATCACCAGGGTTTGTGGGTGCAGATGCGGGTGCAATTTTTAACACTACACATGCATAATTCTTAATCAAATCCACCAGCATCGCAGGTGTGGATGAGGATGTGGTACTCTGAAATCTGACCCTGCAGGTACCAAGATGCAGTGAACAATATAGACTAAACAAATTTCAAAATCAGAATCAGAATCAGAATCAGCTACATGGGTATGGTACGCCGGTATGGCAAAAATATAGATATATATGCTGTATAAGTATACAAGCTTTTCCCCGTTTGTGGGGTTGGGTGGACTGATCCCTCTTTCAACCCGAGAATGAGTATGAGTTGGGAGCCACCCAAGGTGGGATGGATAGAAGTAAATTTTGATGGAGATACTCAAGGTAGCCTAGGTCCTTCAAGAACTGAGTATATCCATAGAGACCAAGGTGGAAGGATTTTGGCTGTGGAAGTTGGTAAATTGCCACTGGGAACGAATAACAAAGCTGAGCTGCAAGTGGCTTGGCTAGGAAACTTAAGAAATTCGTCCCACATATTGTTGGTATATTTGTTAAAGTTCACATGGTTTGTTAGTATTATGTGTAGTTTGTTAGCATTATGTGGACTATTATAATATATTAATTGAACGTATATATGTTTGTTGAGTTGTTAAAAAAACTCATACATTCAGAGGATTTGTTTCCTCTAAAATAGGATTTGAGAATCCTATAAATATTTAAGTCATTTGATATAGGATCAGAGCCTTGCGAATTATTCCTGTGCTTGTGTTCCTTTCTAATTCCAATTTGCTTGAGCATCTCCTAGGAAATAGCCACTAAGCTGGGCGCCATTTATCTGAGTAAGAGAAATGGAAGCATACGTGCCGCGTAGCGTGGTATGTGAGAGTTTTGGTCGCAATCTTCACATCTTCTGCACTCGCACTGTAAATGTCATTGCAATAGTTGTTAAAATTGCTGCGTATGTAGAGAATATAGAGATAGAAGATTTGTTCAGACCTGGTACTTTCTTTGTTCACTGGCCATTCTTGCCATTCAATATTTGTGCTTTTCCCACATATCCAGATGAACGATTTGCACTTGTTCAAGCAGAATACAGGTCTCCAATTGGATGATTTAATCACCATTTCTTATTGTCAAAGAGTGGCCTTTGGGAATGATATGCATTGCTGCACATTTTGAGCGAAAAAAAAATCAAGAGAAACCAGATAGCCATTTCATTATCTTTTGTTGTGCATTATCACCGTGTGTTCTTTGTCGTTGCACACTGTTGGTCGGCTGGTGCAAGGTTTGAAATCCAGTGGATGCAGATTTTGTCTAAATCAAGTTGAATAAGTATATGGTGATATGCATCACTATGGTGGTGAAGAGAAAATTAAGATAGGGCTCGAGCCATTGTGATCTTTTTGAGCCAATAGATTTTTCTTGTGGACTTATAAGTCCAAAAAAACTTTTGGTAAATGGGTTTCACACAATGTAAGAATTAAATAGATTTTGTGTATACCTTGGATTCCAAGACAATGCCTATAACAAGCTTAATGATATCTGACTGCAGTCAAAGGAAGGAAATTCCGACCTGAATGTCACCAAAATATTTCTTGGTGTTACTGTCAATCATGTCAAAAGTTTAACTTGCAGTTTTTGCACAATAGATAAGCTCCCATTGTCTGCTATTGATTGGACAAGAAGAAAAATGTTGCCACAGCCAGAAGAGTCATTTGAAAAAGAAAAAAAAAATCAATCCAGAGAAATCAGAGTGCATGAACAGAGTCTAAGTAGCATTGTGCGGAAGGGAATTCACTATGTGATTGAAGAGCATACTGGGTGTTCATGACAGTCCACTTGCAAAGGTAGAGAATTGCACATGCATTTGAGGAGGCATTCCAGAATAGGTTGGTTTTTGTAATTGAATGATTTTGATTTAATCCATAAAAGGCCACAGACTTTAGTCTATGAGATTTTATCAAAGCGTTGATTGAGTGAGTGGAATATTGAGAGCCTGTGCATTGCTTGATCTGGGCGCCGTTATCTGCACTGCTCATGAAGATAACAAGGAGCAGTGTTATCTGCAACTGTAAGAAGGCAGATGATTGCCAATCTAAGGTTGATGGCACATAAAAACATGGAATTTCGAACTGCTGTGCTCTTCCCCATCTTGTCTCTATTGGCATTGGAAAAGGTGCCTTTGATGACAGTTCTGGCATCCAATGAGCAGAATTGCACATTCTTTAGGTGTGGAATTATAGGCCCATAATGAATTTGCCTGTCTCTGAGTTGTATACATTTGGTCATAAAATGTTTCATAGTAATGCTTCATAGGTTTAATGTTTTTCTTCCTCATCATAGTTAAATCTGTAGTGAAACTCAATTAATTGCAACTGCTGGGAGCCTGGGATTTTGAAACTCATAATGGCAACAAACATTCAAACTTTGCAACTACTTTCACCAAAATTGACTCGCACCAACTACAGTTCTTGAAATCATAAAAATCAATACAATTTATGAGTATAGGAATCTCGCAAAAAATTTGCTAAAAAAAGAGAAGAGACTAGATACCGATGCGATGATTATTTCAAGCGTCATAACGAAGCCTTCTTGATACAGAAATTGTTCGTTGGAAATAAATTGATTCCTGAAGTTTGCAATGAAGAATCTGCTGCAAAGTTGTTATCAAAGTTGTGCGACAAGTACTAGACCATGGAGGCAATCAAATCACTGTTCTTGAAGAATCAATTGTATTCATCTAAATTGCAAGGAAGGAGGCTTAATTGCAGACCACCTCATGCAACTCAAAGATTTGTGACTATTAGCCGCTTTCAAAATGCAGATAGATGATAAAGACATGGTCAGCATAGTACTGCATGGTTTACCACACTCATATCAAGGATTTGTGGAATCCTTATATCTGATTACTGAAACAAAAATCCTTGACTTAGACAAATTGTTCACATTGCTTCTACAAAAGGAGAGAAGACAGATGCAATAAGAAGCATATGGTTCAGAAAACACAAAAAGTGTGTTTGCGACAAAATTCAAGGGAAAGCAATAGGACTACTGGAGAAAGCCAGACAGTATTAAGTCTTTTCACAAAAAGACTCAGACTGGTAAACCCTCAAATGCATCAGGTAAATCATCTAAACCAATTGTGGTTTGTTACGTTTGTAGAAAAACATGGACATCATGGCGATATTGATTGGAATAACCCCCAAAATATTCAACCTACAAAACAAGTGAGGAACACGATGAGGAGTTTGCATTCATCTCATCAAGAGAAGGCTTGCATAAGTCCATGAAGTGGCACTTCAACTCAAGAGCATCAAGACACTACACATGTCGAAAAGATTGGTATTCTTCTTTTATAGTTTGTTCAGATAAAAAAGAAATTGTTTCCCTACAAGATGCTGCCACATACTTTGTTCAAGGAAATGATGATGTATGTATAACATTAGATAATAATGCCACATACACTTTCAAAAAATGAGATATGCACTAGATATGGATAAGAACCTATTATTAATCAATGAAATTACTAAAAATCCACATCTCTCACTAAGTTTTAAGAATAACAGGTGTTAAGTCACTCACATCAACAAGAAGTTGATAGGCCTTGGAAGTGGTGACAACAGTTTGTACAGACTTGTGGACACAAGTACATCAAACTCATATACCTTAGTAGCAAAAGATGATAGCAATGTACTTTGGCACAAGAGATATGATCATCTAAATTATCACTATCTAGCTAAGTTAACCAACATTGATATGTTCCATGGTCTTCCTACAATATAGAATCAACAACATGAATGTGAAGGTTGTCAATTATGAAAGTAAAGTCGATTGCCTTTTGTGAAGGGGCAGTGTTAGAAAGCACAAGGTCTATTAGTTCTTGTTCACGTGGATATTTAGTGTTCTACTAGAACTACATCCATAGGTGGAGCTGGATATTTTTGCTAATTGAAGATGACTTTTCAAGGAGAATGTGGGTGTATTTCATGAAAAAAAAATCTGAATCTTTTAGTTTATCCAAGATGTTTAAATTTTTGGTTGAAAAACAAACAGATAGGAATATCAAACTTGAGAACAGACAATGGTGGAGAGTTCACCTCAATGGTATTCACCAACTTTTGAAGAGGGTGTCCATCAACAGTACACCACACCATACACTCCACAACAAAATGGACTGGTTGAACGCAGAAAGGACAATTGTTGAAATGGCTCAGTATATGATGCATAGTCAAAATGTACCATACTGCTATTAGGCAAAAGCAATATAAACTATTATACACCTTTTCAATTGATGTCCTACTAAGCCTCTGCAGAATACTACTCCTTGAAGAAGTCTAGATTGGTCATAAGCCTATCGATTATTTTTGGTATATTTGGGTGTTGCTTTTGCAATAGTTAAACAAAACAATGTGGACAAACTAGATGCAAAAAGTCAGAAATTCATGTTTGTTGGCTATAGTGAAAAATCAAAAGCGTATCATTTAATTGATGTAATTATTAACAAATTAGTTGTTAGTAAACCAATTGAGATTCCAGACAATGAATTTCCTGTCAAAAGAGTTTGTCAATACATATAATTATTAATCAAGTAGCTAACATTTAGAGTCTCAAGATGACGAAAAGGATAGACCACATTGGTGTATGTGAAATCCCCTTTGGGATACAATGAGTTCTTCTCCAGACCTCGTCAAAAACCTCGTACAAAATGGTTTGATAAGACCATTAAGGATCAACATTATCAGATTTCCACAATCAATTTAAATCAATAATTTGCTTCTGGATTTTCACATCCTTAAATCCATTAAGGATGTGAAAGAAGAGGAATAGAAAGATGCTTGAACGAGACAAGCTGCAAAAGGGAAAGCCAATGTTGCTGAGAAATCAAACTTTGCCTCAGTCTCATAGGAGTTTGAACCGACCCAAATTGAAGAAGCCTCTGGTAAATTAGAATGGGAAGCTGCTATGAAAGCAGAATTTAAGGCCTTGACAAAGAACAACACATGGAAGTTGTGAGAGTTGCCTCATGGCAAAAAGCCCATTGGTTACAAATGGGTGTTGAAGGTGAAATACAAATCAGATGGTTCCATTGACAAGTTCAAACTCGACTTGTTGCCAAAGGATATGCACAACAAGAAGGGATAGACTATGAGGAGACATTTGCTCCTACAGCCAAAATGGTATGTCTTCGCCATGTTTCTTCTCTTGCAGCTTAGTTTGGGTGGCCATCGTACCCAATGGATGTTCAAAGTGCATTCTTGAATGGTCACTTAAATGAAGAAGTCTACATGGTCCAACCTAGCAGGAAAGGAACATCTTGTTTGTTGGTTAATCAATTCCTTGTATGGACTAAAGCAAGCTCCTAGAGCTTGGTATTTTAAGATTAACACCCATTTTAGATATTCAGAATTTGGCAGAAGTCCTTTAAATCCTAATCTCTATGTACAAAGTTCTAGAGAGGACATTGTTATTCTCACTGTATGTGTGGATGACCTAGTCATCACAGGTAGTGAAGCCCAGCTCCTTCAAAAAGTCAAGAATGACCTTTGTACCGAATTTGAAATGACTGATCTTGGGCTCCTTCATCAAATGCTTGATTGAAATCCTCTTGCTACACCTATGGAAGTTGGGTTGTAGTTGTCAGCCCACTCATATTCCTCTTTGGTTGGGGAGACCATTTACACACAATTGGTAGGCAATTTGATCTATCTTACTACTACCAGACCAAACTTGTATTTTGCAGTAAGCTATCTATATCAATTCATGTCCAATCCAAAGATAGGACATTGGCTTGCAACAAAACAATTTTATCAAAGGTGCCCCCAACTTCAGTATATTGTATCAGCACAGATAAATTTCACTTGAGAGGTTACACAGATGCAGATTTGGCAAGTTTTGTTGGTGGTTGTCAATCGACTACTGGATATGTGTCCTTACTTTGTTCTGGATCTATTTGTTGGCAAAACAAATTAAAACACATTGTTGCACTATCATCTACAGAAGCAGAATATAAAGTGGCATGTAGTGCAAGTTGTGAAGTTGTTCAGTTACATCAAGCTCTTAATGATCTTCAAATAGATCAACATGAGACAACGCCTATTCTTTAAGACAATTAGAGTGTTCTCAAGACAGTTAAGAATCCAGTTTATCATGCCCACACCAAACATATTGATGTTCATCATCATCATATCCAGAAGCTTACAACCCACAATGCAGTCTATCTTCAATATTGTCCAACCAATGAACAAGTTGTTGACATGATGACAAAGATGCTAAGTCAAATGAAATTTGTAAAGTTTCACGATAAGTTAGGCATTCTTTCAGGGTTTTTCATTAAGGTAGGTGTGTGATGGCATCATTTCTCTTATTTTTTGTTTGTTTGTACTATGAGAGAGTATGTCCACGTTCATCGGAGAAGTGCTTATGTGTGTTCATGATTATGTGTGTTCAAGTTGTTGTAATGACAACCTATTAGGCTTGTCATTAAGGGAGGGTGTTGGTATATTTGTTAAAGTTCACATAGTTTGTTATATGTTTGTTAGTATTATGTGGACCATTATAATATATTACTTGTACATATATGTGTTTGTTGAGTTGTTAAAAAACTCAAAATATATTTAGACGATTTGTTTACTCTAAAATAAGATTTGTGAATCCTATATATATGTATGTCATTTGATTGAATAATAACATGTTTTTTATGTGCTCTCAAACTTAATGCATATATGGGATAGTTTATCCCATATGGAAGACTTTAAGCTCTCCCACATTTACTGAGAAGGTAATGAGGTAGCAAACAAGCTAGCAAACATGGAAGTTGACATGATGACAAATTATACTAACAAGAATTTGGTAGATTTTGATCGCCTTTTGAACGAGCACAAAATGGATGAAAGGACGTCAAAAGGCAGGAGTAATTAAGATGATCACAAAAGAACAATTAAGTCAAATGTCACTCGTGGCAATGGGAGGGCTATTTCTTCCACAAGAAGATAGGTAGAAGCAAAATGCATCACGGAGTCCATGATCCACCAGAGTGTGAAGGAGAAACAAATGGCTTTGAGAGGGAAGATCACACACCATCGTTTGCAAAAGATTTTCAACGTCTTACAATCAGAAGCATTGGTGGTCATCAGGGAAGCATTGGGGAAGAAATTTGGAGTTGGTCTTATCATTTTCGAGTCAATAACGTCATTGCATCCCTTTTTATTACATGGCTACTGCATTGTGGAAGGATAAGGGTTTGGTGAAACTATTAATAAAGAAGTTGGTCAAAGCTCAGTGGAGGGAAGATAGGCAATATTAATTAGACATACCGTTGGTTGAATTTGGGCTCCATCCCTCAAAGGGTGTATAGTTGTGCTTAACTTTTGGGATGTTGAGAGTGGATGGCCAATTTAAACTGTTGGCTCTCCCTCCGGTGCCAAGATTTGTTGAGCTTGAGATGGAGGAAGTTGACGGGTCAAAGATGTAGGTCTAGGAAATTGTCTTTGGACATGGCAATTTTTTGGCCTTTTGGCTATCATTTATATATATTTTGTATTTCGCGTTAAGCCCCCTTAATGTCAAATTAATATATCAAAACTAAAGTACAAGTTTTAAAATTTATAGTTTTTAAATTTTATATTATTTTAAATTTTAGAATTTTACTATAAAATTTAATTATATTAATATAATATATAGCAGTATAAATTTTAAAACTATTTTATAATATTAATTATTTAATTATTTTAAACCATGTTCAATGAAATTTCGAGGATGGGGATGTGATAGGGGATGCGTTTCGAGGATAACAATCAAAGGGACACTTTTAGCACATGGCAAAGGGATGACAATATTTTTATTTTTTTTTAAATATATGTATGTATGAATTTCTTTTAAATATTTTTATATATTATAGAGAGAGATGTAAAGATAAGATAAGATAAATTTATTAATGTCCAATGAAAGACCACAAAGAGGGTCCAAGGGACTACCAAACACAAAACAAGAGGCAAGCCCACAACGGGGGCACCAAACGGTACCCGAAGAAAGACAGCAACAAGAACAAACAAACAACAGAGAAAGAAAGAGAGGGGGAAGGGGCAAAGGAGAGTCCAACAAGGAGACCCCAAAGCCCCCTACAGGCCCGGAGCAGCAATGAAGAACCCCAAAACAGAGGGGTAAGCCATAGAACTAGTACAAGGCCCAGGCCGCTGTTGAAAAGAACCAATCTGAGGCTTCACAAATCTAGTATGGCTAGAAGGGGGACCAAGCTGGCACTTGGTACCACACGTTGAATAGAGCCTGGGGAAGGAGGTGATAAACTGACAGGACTACTGGCATGTGAGATGCTCGTTGGAGGAGTGGTCTAGGAGGCTACCAACCTCCTGGAGATATAGTGCTAGGCACCTCTGATTCGTGAACCTGAAAAAAGTGGAGAGAGATTGCACCCCCCTAAAAAGGCAATAGAATCTCCGTCTAATCTCGTAGTAGATAAGGTAGCGAAAGATGAAGTGTGCTTCCATCTTAGCCTCTCCAATGTTGCATAACTGGTAAATCTTGTTCTCTCTGCCAAACCGAAGATCTGTCTCAATGTGAAACCGATGAGAACCCACTCTCGAGGAACTGAGGGGGATTCAAAAGGAATGCGACCAGTGGTGGGATAAGTAAGAAGGGCGGACAATGAGCTCGTCCTTCAACTCAAGAAAGTGCTCAGCATAGAATGCCATCTTAGGGCAAAGACCCCCGTGGAGGTTGACCCAAATGGTGTGAATGAACTGCCTGTATATGTTTGTTCTAATACACTTATTCAACTCTTATCTAGAAGGAAGGAGATGATGAGGGGCATCAAGTGAGTACTGGAAGGGAGATGATGAGGGGCATCAAGTGAGTACTAGAAGGGAGGAGATGATGAGGGGAATCAAGTGAGTACTGGAAGGGAGGGAGACGATCCACCTCAATCCCGATAGACCCAAGAAAGGTCGAAGCCTAAGCATGCCAACCACAAACCTGACCCGAAGAAATAGAAGTTGCGATAGACTCAGATGAGCAGTAGGCAATGTACGAGTACCTATGACGCCCTTCATGAGAATCAGTAAAACCCTGAAGGCAGTATAACCAAACAAGATCAAAGATGGCCCCAAGTCTTAAAGGGTGAGCCCCAAACTCTGGAAGAACATTATTATGCGGACTAGACTGCTTGCACTTGATGATGCGCTGAAGAAGAAGAATTTGGACCCACTCCATTGAAGCCCAATCAGACTCCAATAAGGAAGGCTCCCACAAAACAAAGCCATAGAGAACAATAGGTCTGATCAGATCATCAAAGTGTCCATAAGGGTCAACTTGGACGTAGTGTCTTGGAAGTGATGTTGGAAGCACTGTCTCTCAAGAAGGGCCAAAGAACCATACCCTTTGTTGATGCGCGGTTGGAGGGCAGGTCTCAAGCTGAAGCGGGTGACAACAACATCAATATATAAATATAAAATAAATCATGATAGCAATAGTACAATGAATCTAATAACTGTTTAGTTTTGAAGAACTTTTTAAATCAAATATGTCAATATATGCCAATAACTATGTATAAATATCATGAACAAAGCATAAAGTTGATATTAGACTAACACTAACTAAAGAGTTCGCTCACATTTGACCATTTTTAGAGTATTCTTATTGCTGGTGTTTGCATCCCCCTAATTTCTTACAATTTGGTTTCTAATTTTCAGCTAAGTGCATGTTTACCTTTCTTATCAGTTTAGTTTTTTTTGATACATACAATAATATTAGCACCCCCTTCTTCAACTATCTTTCCCAACTGTATTCAAGAACTTAACCCACTCTCACAAACATAGTATGTTTTTCATTGGTATGGTTTGTTGCATTTTTAAGAAAAGGATGAGAAAGCACAAGCAGTCCAAGGACATTTCTGCCAATTCTGGAGGATTTTCAGACAAGGGGGATGGCAAGGGTACCTGATTTTAAATTATTTATTAAATATATACTAAAAAAATGGAATATTAAATTTTTAAAAAAGAGTATAATTTTTGGAGCATTTGAAATGCAAAATACTGTGATTAGTTACGGAGAAAAAATTTGTCTATCACAAAACTAAAAAATGGATTCAAAAATTAAATCACCCACTTAGATTTGAGTTAAAATCAGCACCCAAAAAAACCCAATTCCCTAGGTGAATCCAATCAGTACCTGATTTGGGTATGACTCATGCCTGGAAATGGGGCTATATTCAAGTGATTTGATAACTTAGCTGAAACTAAATACAAATTGATAAAATAAAAATGACTTTAATCAATCAATGAAATGAACACATTAGTGCATAAGTACCAATTATGTAGGTGTATTTAGTCAAAAGCCAATAGGATTCACTAGTGTGTGCGTCTTTTAAACAACACATGTTTATCTTTTTTTATCAAAGCCACTAGGGTTCACATGGGCAGATGCACCTACATTCAGGGTGTAGGTGTTGAGTTCAGTACCTCTGAAATGTGGGTCTGCACATACTGAGATGCAGCATATTGTAATATATATCATAGAGATTAAATATGTAAAATGATAGAAATAAAATTAAATTCAAACAATCAATGAAATAAACGCATTACTACCAAAGTATCAAGAATGGGTGTGGTAAAGGTATATGCACTAAGCATAGTCGGTGAGAGCACAATACTATATTGTCTTTAATAAGTTACTTTGATTCACGAATAAATTATTCTTGATAACAATTTTATGATGCACCTTCATTATCTATGATTCTATATTACATACATAATAAAAATGTTTTAAGGAGCTAGAAAAACAATTTATATTCAAAATAATTCTTTTAGTTGGGAGGATAAGAGAACAGCTCAAAGGAGTCTTTGTGCTTTGATGGAAATAACAAAACTAATCACAGGTTCCTTAAGTGCACAGATTAAAAATCTTGCACATACTTTTCAGTGATAGACTGAGGACACTTTCATATAAACACTCTAATAACTCTAAATAGAAGAAAGAAAAAGGTGATTTACTTTATAGAGCAAAAATAAAATGACATGGAAAATAAAAGGCGAGGGGTGGCTAATTTCGCTCAATAATGACGCCCTTTCTCATTAAGAAAGCTGCACCTTATCCTCCCAAACTACAAACTCTAAACTGCTCAGAGTAACATGACCTTTATTACATATGAAACCATTTTACAAAACACTCATACAATAGATAGATTGTTGTAAACAGAAACAAGTACTTAAGCCACAATGTCGGGCAAAGAGAGAAAGCAAATAGTAACAAAACCAATCCTGTTCTGTGGACTTGCAACCAATTGCAAAGATGCTTGTATAGAAGTAGCAAATTGGTTGCATTATTTATGGAAATGATCAGCAAGTAGCTTTCAATCACTACCAATTCCTATCCAAAAGTTAATTCTATCTGACAAACAACCTTAAGAAATTAAACTAGAGTGGCATGACAATTTTGAGGTAAAGTGGATGAAGAAATGATGGAAAGGGATGGTAAGAAGTAATAGAAGGGATTAAAAGCTTGATGAAAATGAACATTATGTGCTCGTCATCATTGTCCCTCACCTGATTCTGAAATGTCCTTTCTATGAGCCCTGCATAGTGCCTACTTCATTCATTTGTGAGAAAGAGTGGGGTTATTGTCTTTTTTTTCAAAAAAGGGGTGTTTGTTGGACACTATTGATGAAATACTTGAGGATAATCCTATAGGTGACCCACAAAATCTTTTCTTGGACAAGGGATTAGGTTTTGAAGAAGGGTACTCCCTTTACAAACTCAAACACACAACAACAACAACAACAACAACAGAGAAATAAACAAAAATGCAAGAAATAAACACTTGTTTTTTGTTATTCCAATGAAATGAAACCATAATATTCAGAAAATAACATGCTATAGACACATGGGCTTTCTCATTTAATAATCTGCAAGCCAGAGCCACAATCTGCACAACAAGAACTGTTTTTTGTCATCCCTATTCGCCTCCTTTATCTTGAATGTATAATCGCCCTAGAATGTTCTGGAAAGTACAATCCCTATTATTGTGACCAACCACTTTTCTCTCCTTTTTCCCTATTATAAAATTTAATAGTTTGCTATTAAACAATGGAAACGAAACCTCCTTTAATAGAAAAGTACAAGACGATGTTTCTGAACAAAACAATCGTTAATTGAATACAAAAATAGAAACTAACTAATAAAACTAAACCACCTATATTATGGTTAAAATCTTGATGTTATTAACAAGGATCAAAAGATCCATATATACAAATGAATAGACGATGTTTCCTTAGGAAACAATCTGTGATGACCCCCTTTTTTAGCAAGTATTGGCAGTGGCTTGGTCAGCTCATCATCATGACCCTCGTGAGCTGATACCGGGTTTTGAGGGTCCCAGTTGGCAGACTTGCTATTTTTAGTAAGTCAGTTTGGTCAGTTTCCATTTTTGGCAGGGCACTATCGACAGTGGTCACTATTCCAAACGATATTCAGTTTGCGCAGTTCTTTGGCTGGGGACTTACTATTTATAGTAAGTCTATTTTTGGCAGTGCAGTGGATGGCTATGTCATCTGGCATGATCAGCAGTGGATGCGGGATTTATTGCATGAGTTCATATTTATTAATTAATAGTTATTAATTAATATTTATAAAATATTAATTAATAATAAAGCCACATTATTATAATAATACTTTTTTATTATAATAAATTAGAAGTTGTTAATTAAAAGAGCTATGAACTGAAACTCTTTTTGGGAAACTGTGGCCAAGGATGGATTATAAATATGAGCTCATTTCATTGGGATGGCATCGATTGATTATATGATATTTTGTTTGTTTTCTCTAAGGAGAAGTTCTGATTTGTGCCCTTGCTAAAGTATAAGGGTCAAATTAGTTTTATAGAAGACTGATTCTTCTTAAGCTAATCTGCAAATTGATTGTTGTTGTATAATCAATTGCATCTCCTTCTTACTGTGGATTTGTGTCTTGGGAGGAGCTAGATAGTTCTGGAGTTTGTTTATGCACACTGAGTTGGAGAGGTAGCTTATGAATTGGATTTACTAGCTGAGAGCAAGGTCCATAATGTATTTCATGTGTCACGTCTCAAAAAGACATTAGGACACCATATTGTTCCTTCTACAGTACTCCCACCCTTGGATGATGAAGGGAAGTTGATCCTTGTGCTAGAAGCTATCATTGAGACCAGGGAGAGGAATTTGAGGCGACGTACTATCAGGGAGTATTTGGTCAAATGGAAGGATCTGTCGGTTGAGGATGCTACTTGGGAGAGCGAAGAGATTCTACAGCACCCAGATTTGAGATTGCTTGAGGACAAGTAATATTTGGGAGGGGCGGACTATGATGTCCCCTTCTAGCTGACATCAAACAGTAGCATGTAGATTAGCCTATCACTAACCCTCGTAGGCTGATGAGGATGGTTAGGGGGTCTGTTGAGGATGATTTCTTCATCTTCCTGCTTTGACTTGCAGTTTGGCCTTCTGTGGAAGTCTTCCGGACTCCGTTCTGACTACTTCCTATTTT
>MU221093.1:949412-964692 GCA_018584345.1 Thuja plicata
GGAGTCCATTACAGCAGCATCAGAGTCTATGGAATATCAGATGATTTTGCTTCAGTTGGTTTCACACAGAAACCAGGGTTGATTGCATTCAGAGTGAGTTCAGAGATTGCAGTGTTTATTACCAGCAATGTTTGCATTTTTCTCCAGCAATCAGGCAGCCTGTTTATTTTTCTCCAGCGCCACATTGAGTTCATTTGCAAGCTATGTTTACTGTTCCAGCCAGCGTGAATAATACGGGTACTTAGCCGTTTCTTATTAAATCTGAAATCTGCATTAATGAAGAAGTGTTTTGCTGTTGTAATGCATTGCTATTTAAAAATCTGAAATAAGAATAGCTTCTGTTTATTTTCTAGTTGCTGGTTATTGTTCTATATTTTATTCTGTCTATCAAAACTCTTGCAAAAAAACACATAAAACGCATCAGGTTCAACTAAACGCCAGAAAACATTATTGAGAGCCTGTGAAGGGTTCTTACATCCTTTCATCAGCCGCATGCATTCAAACAATAAATTAACAGCAGGCGTGAGGATTAAGGTTGGACGTGGCACAGCATATAGACACTTTGCATCATTAAACGCTTTAATGGTATGTTCAGTTTGTTAAACATACAACATTTGAATTTGGTTGTAATGATTGAATTCCTTTTCCAAAATTCAGAAAAGACAAATTTGACTTTTGTTTGTTTGTGACGTTTTTATATTTAAAAGTCTCTCATAAAACACAAGAGATTATAAACATACTTTCCAAATTACTTTGCAAATTAATATTCAGTATGTGCATACAGAGGAGTTTAGCCTTTCCTGGCAAAATTGTTATTTGCTTTTAAATTTTGGGAAATGTTTAAAAGGGTTTAGTATTTGTTCTCAAAGGAAGAAGTATAGTTTATTTTATCTTGTGAAGCAAAATTGTTGAGTTTGCAAGGAAGAGCCAGGCAGGCTCATTACACAATCGCAAAGAATAGAAGCATTCTATTCTAACTACAGAAGACTAAATATTAGAAAGATTATAATATTTACAATATATTTATGAGAGATAAATAGATAACCATTAAGAATATAACTATTACTTTAATACCCTCCCTTAATGGTTAATCTATCCACTACACCAAGTCATCCTTTGAATTTGGCAAACTTGTCTGGACCAAGAGGCTTGGTGAGAATGTCTGCAATTTGATCCGCTGTAGGAACATACTACAAATGTATTGTCCCTTCTTCAACCAATTGCTGAATGTAGTGACAGTGAATATCTACATGCTTGGTTCTTTCATGGAAGACTGGATTCCGTGCTAACTTGATAACACCTTCGTTATCAACAAACAAAGTGGTCGGGCCTACTGGTGACATCTGCACATCCCCAAGCATCCGACGAAGCCAAACAACTTCACACCCTACCTTAACTGTCCCTCTGTATTCGGCCTCTGTAGAGGAGAGAGAAACGGCCTGTTGCTTCTTACTGGTCCATGTGATGATACCAGATCCCAAACTAAACACGTATCCAGAAGTTGACTTTTTATCATCAACAGAGCCTGCCCAATCTGAATCTGTGAATCCACAGAGTCTAGGATTATGACTCTGAGAGTAGAGAATCCCATAATCAGGAGTGCCCTTCACATAACGAAGCACACGCTTAGCAACCATCCAATGATCAGCCTTGGGAGCTGTCATAAACTGTGAAATGTAGCTGACGGCGAAGCTGATATATTTTCTAGTAGCAGAGAGATAGATGAGACTACCTACTAGTTACCTGTATGTAGTATCATCAACTGGAGGAGAATTAGACTTGGCTGATAACTTCAGACCTTTCTCCATAGGAGTAGATGCGGGCTTGCAATCCTGCATACGAAACTTGTCTAACAGAGCCCTGGCATATTTGGACTAAGAAATGAATATACCAGAAGACTGCTGCCAAACCTCAACACCGAGGCAATAATGCATGAGGCCAAGGTCAGTCATATCAAAAGACTGGCATAAATTCTATTTGATTCCCTGAATCAAAAATGTCGAACTGCCAGTGATGATCTGATCATCCACATAAATGACCATAAGGATGATGTCACTGTCAGTAATCTTGATGTACAAATTTGAGTTTGAAGAACTCCTCTCGAAGCCTTGATCACTGAGGTACTTATCAATTTTCAAGTACCATGCCTTAGGGGCCTACTTCAAGCCATAGAGAGCTTTCACCAGAGAACCTGGTGTTCTTTACCAGCAACCTTGAAACCAAGAGGTTGCGTCATGTAGACCTATTCCATTAAGTCACCATTCAGGAGAGCACTCTTGATATCCATCTGATGGACCTCCCAGCCAAACTGAGCAGTCATGGCTAAAATTAATCTTATAGTGCTCATTTTTGTTGTATGAGCAAAGATCTCATAGTCAATGTCATGTCGCTGAAACAAGCCCTTCACAACTAAACGAGCTTTGTACTTATCCAAAGTACCATTAGACTTGTACTTTATTTTATAGACCCATTTGCAACCAATGGGTTTCTTCCCTATGGAAGATTAGAAAGGACCCAGGTGTGATTCTTCAGTAGGCTCTAGTGTTCAGAATTCATGGCTTGTTCCCACTCTGGGATTCCTTTAGCCTCTAAGTATGTCTGAGGTTCAAACACACTGTGAATGTTGGCCATGAGAGCAATATTGACAATCTTTGTAGGTTTGCTCTTCTTTCGAGCAATTATCCCCTCGATGAGCTCATCATTCCGAAGATCAACAAGTGTTCTAGCCCAACATTTAGGTCGGAGAAGAGGACCAACATTATTATTAGGCGATGCTCTATGATAAGGTTCCTCATCAAAAGAATCTGGATCAAAATCAAGAGAAGCATTTGCATATCTAGGTGATCCTGGAGGAGAGGTCAGAGGTGTTTGTACATAAATCACCAGTAGTACTGGAGCTACTTGAGTTGCTAGAGCCCTCCCGGGAGATGGACCTAATGGAAGGCGAACTCCCAAATAATGAGCCTTCATAGGCTGGTCTGCGGAATCAGGAACAGGAGAGACAGTTATGAACGATCCTCGCTACTCGTCAAAGACTACATCACGACAGTACAGGAGACGAGATGTCTCAATGTTGATCAAGCGGTAGGCTTTGTGAAGACTATTGTATCAAGCAAGCATGAGTTTCTGGCTCTTGGCATCCAACTTGGTGCATGACGCATCAGGGATCCAAACATAGGTAAGAGAGCCAAAATCATTCAGGTGACTAATTTTAGGCTTGCGACCTGACCAGGCCTCTTCTGGAGTCTTTCCTTTAACCACCACAATGGGTGACTGGTTCAAGAGGTAGAGTGCATTGTTAACTGCTTCCGCCCAAAATTTCTTCAAAACATGTCTGTGCTTAAGCATAGACCTAGCCATCTCAATGATTGTTTTGTTCCAACGTTCAACTACACTATTCTGTTGTGGTGTGTGGGGTGTGATTAACTAGCGCTTGATGCCATGAAGATCACAAAAGCTAGAGAATTCAGTAGATCAAAATTCCCACCCATTATCTGTCCTAAGAGCAATAATAGATTTCCCACTCTTTTTCAACTAGAGGTTTAAACTTTTGAAATACAATAAACGCTTCTAATTTCTTTTTAACAAAATAGACCCACATTTTTCTATTGAAATCATCAACAAATAACAGAAAATACCTGAACCCAAGAATAGAAGGACTGGCCATAAGGCCGCAGATATCGACATGAACAAGCTGAAGTACCTGAGAAGCCAGCCATGAATCGCCAACAGGAAAAGGTGTGCTCCCAGGCCTTTTCTGGAGTCTTTCCTTTAACCACCACAGTGGGTGACCGCTTCCAGAGGTAGACTGCATTGTTAACTGCTTCCGACCAAAATTTCTTCAAAACATGTTTGTGCTTAAGCATAGACCTAGCCATCTCGATGATTGTTTTGTTCCGACGTTCAACTACACTATTTTGTTGTGGCGTGTGGGGTGTGATTAACTGGCACTTAATGCCGTGAAGATCACAAAAGCTAGAGAATTCAGTAGAACAAAATTCCCGCCCATTATCTGTCCTAAGAGCAATAATAGATTTCCCAAACTCTTTTTCAACTAGAGGTTTAAACTTTTGAAATACAATAAACGCTTCTAATTTCTTTTTAACAAAATAGACCCACATTTTTCTATTGAAATCATCAACAAATAACAGAAAATACCAGAACCCAAGAACAGAAGGAGTGGCCATAAGACCGCAGATATCGGCATGAACAAGCTAAAGTACCTAAGAAGCCAGCCATGAATCGCCAACAGGAAAAGGTGTGCGATGTTGCTTCCCAAACTCCAAGCTTCTTAATCTGAATCTCTAGCAATCCGAGGACAAGCTCGTCACAAGCAAGTTGGGAGAGAGCGCACATTTAAGTGCCCATAACATTGATGCCAAAGTGAACTGACAAAAGACTGCCGAGCAGCCATAGCGAAGTCCTGAGAAGTACCAGAATCTACAAGTCTGAAAAGACCATGATCCTCAAGACCAACTACAACAACAAACTGAGTCTCCCTATCAGTGATGGTGCACTGATGTGAACTGAAGCTAACATCCAATCGTGGATAGTATCACAGTATCTGACTGACTAAGAGTAGATTAAGTTCCATCCCTAGAACGTGGTACACATCGAGGAAAATGAGATTCCTCCCAACAGACTAAATCTGACTGTTGCCTTTGCCGACAACAGTGTACTCTTCCCCTCCACCAAAAATAGCTGAATCGAAATAAGGCTGGGAATCAGTGAACCAGTCTTTACGGGGGGTGAAATGACGAGAGGCACCTGAATCAATGTACGAGGCAGATGACTTGACATGATCTGCTGGTCTTTTAGCCATGAAGGCGTAAAAGGCAAATTTTGTCTACTCAGTGTGCTTTGGGCTGCGAACCAGATTGCTTAGAGTGGGCAGCTAAGCGCTTCTAATATTCAACCTTCATGTGACCATACTTGTGGCAGTAGTGGCATTGAATGTTCTTTTTCTTGGAGCATTCTGATGCTGGAGCAGAGGGCCTTTGCTGAGAAGACTGCTGAGAATACTGTTGAGAATGAGACTTGCCCTTATCCTTCTAAAAGGATTCAGCAACAAAGGCTTGCTCGATGGAGGTGGAGGTGGAACTACTACCGAACTGTTGTTTCCACCGATCTTATTGAAGCAGAAGTGTGCAAAGATCAATGAACTTCAAATCAACACCTGCAGAAGTGATGTTGAGAGTCTCGATAAAATGCTCGTAGGACTTGGGTAAAAATTTGAGGGTTATTACCACAATGTCCTCTTCCTCCATCTTGTGTCCAATGGCAAGCAACTGATCACGGATTTCCTGAATCCAATTCAGGTGATCTTGGAGCGATTTCTGCTCATCCATGATAATAGAAAACAGAGTGTTCTTGAGAAAGAAGGCTCTACTTGTATCTGAAGTCTCATGTAGGGTTTTGAGATGCTCCCATATCTCAGCAGCTGTTTTGTCGAATGGAATCTGAGGGAGCTGATCATCAGCCACTGATAATTTGAGAAATATGACTGCCTCCCAATTCTGTTGGTCATAGGTAACCTGATCAGGACCAGTTGTAGTCGGACGCTTAGTAGTACCCAGAACCACCTAATCACTGTCGCAATATTCGAAGATGGTTAGCATGCACTGCTTCCACATGCTATAATTTCGACCATTGAACTTTTGATTTCCCTCAAGCAATAGATTTATCAATGATGCGATGGCACGAATTTCAGTGAAAAACGTGTAGAACTGAGAAGGCACGTACTTTGAGGTGAAAAGTCAGAAGACCCAAAAAAAAAGTGGAACCTAGAAGAGAGCTCGAAAAACCCAGAAGGAATATGTTGTCAAATTCTGGATTCGCTAGCTCGAAAATTGAGGCACCCAGAAAAAATAGATGACAACCGAGTTGAGCTCTCGAAAAACCCACCAAGAATCTGCAATTAGATTTCCAAGACGACAAAGAATATAAGAGTTTCGAATGAAACCCCAGCCGCATGAAAAATTTCAAAAAATTGCAGAAAAAACGTCAAAAGAAGACGGATTTTTGCAAGAGATCGCTGAAATCAACCATGGATGGGGTCATTTTTGAAGAAGCCTAAAACCAAATTCCAAACACAGAAAAACGTAGTGGATTGGCTGTGTTTTTGAAAAAAATGAGTTGTAGACGTCCGCGCAAGAATGGCAGAGGTTGCGCGGGAGTTGTAGGGGCCGCGCAGGAGTTGTAGGGGCCGCGCGGGAGTTGCAGAGGCTGCGCGAGTTGCAAAAGCCGCGCGGGAGTCTCTCAGAATCGCAATAAGCCCTATACGGGTTGTGAGATGACTACAATGAATTCAAAATGTATTTCGAAGATTTGACCAAGAAACCTCTAGGAAGAAGATTTTGAAAGAACTCAAGTCTAAAATTTCAAGAAGAAATTAAAGAGCTTCAAAACCTTATTTTGAAAAATAGCTCAAGAAATTTCAAAAATGAAATTATAATTTTTCGAAAAAATAACATCTTTGATACCATAGTATGGTAAAAATCTTGATGTTATTAACAAGGATTGAAAGATCCATAAATACAAATGAATAGACGATGTTTCCTTCGCAAAGAATAGAAACATTCTATTCTAACTACAAAAGACTAAATATTAGAAAGATTCTAATATTTACAATATATTTACAAGAGATAAATAGATAACCATTAAGAATATAACTATTACTTTAATAACCTAAGGATGTCCATTAGAAAGATTACATTATTATTTTAATACCCTCCCTTAATGGTCATCATACTAACTATAGAAAAAGCATAGAAGGCTGCCCCATTCTCTTTAGAAGACTACAACATGAGCCTGCAACAGAACTTTTGGATTTGACCAAAATAACCACACTTCTTCCAACCCAGTGTTGGGTAACAAAACTTTTCCACCATGTAGCCAAAGACACCGAGAACAACTTGTCAAACTGAAACCACGATTGTGAGGAAAAAGTGGCAAACCCTTGTGCAAACCATTGCCCTAACAACTCTAGGTGTAATCCAGAACAACTACAAGAGACCATATTTTTGTGGAAAAAATCGCCAAAACCCTCCAATGATTTTTTTTGGTAAAAATCAAAAACCCTAAGATAAACAACACGAGTCATAATTTTTTTCGAAAAAAATCAAAAAACCCAGAACAATTTTTGAGGATAAAATCAAAAAAATCCAAACAAATTTTTTGAGGAGAAAAATCGATCAAAACTAGACACCAAAACATCTATGAGTAGCTAGCACAAAATCCAAGACACGAATCAACATACGAAACTTCATTTTTTAGGAAAAAACGGTAAAACTCTTGTACAATACGATTTTTTAGGCAAAACCACAATATTTTTTTACAGACAAAAATTATAAAACCCTCCCACAATTTAGGGACAAAAATTAGAAAACCCAAAAGACCGTAGTTTTTAGGACAAAATCATGCAAAACCCTTGCACTACAGAAAACAAGTCATAGTTGTGGCAAACAAAACAACCTATCATAGAAACCTTCACGCAGCAAAACACCAGACTTCACACGGTAAAATACCCTAGAAATTGGCCAAAGTTCATCACGCTGTAAAACAAGAAAACACTGTGCACAAAAAACATCACATGCAGTCAACATGCAAGTACATGCAACCCACATGACCCTAGGCCCAATGTAAGGGAGTAGAACTGCTTTGATACCGTGTTATAAAATTTCATAGTTTGATATTAAACAATGGAGACGGGGTCTCCTTAAATAGAAAAGTACAAGACGATGTTTCTAGACAAAACAATCATTAACTGAATACAAAAATAGAAACTAACTCATAAAACTAAACTCACTAAAGATGACCATTAGAAACATTACATTATTATTTTAATATTCTCTACCTTGGAATATGCCCAAAATGGGTTTTGGTGCCACCGAAGTATTTTGAATTTTTTTTATTTTTCCTCCTGCAGTAGCACAACTTTTAGAGGCCATAACTTTTGATCTGCAAACCCAATTGGGCCAAGATTTTTTTCAACTAGAGATCTCAGAGTGATCTACACCATGCTTTTCATAGATCATAAATTAATCAGACATTCGGCGAGGTCCCATTTGATTACTTCAAATTTTGAACCTTGCAACATTAATATCTTCCAAATAATACAGGATATTGGGATGATTCTTTCACTAATCATTGCATTTTCCATTCTACTCTATGGGGTCAGTTTTCAACTTCATACATGTACAAATATACAATTACTAAAAACAATGTCCCTGCCTTTTCAAGCCCTTATTGACAATTATTCACCAAACTTAAGAGAAATAAAAATAAACAATATTTTTGGGTGATGCAAGATTGCTCTTAAACCTTGGATGCTCTTGCATCAAACACTTGGGATAATTTGAGAAGTGACCTAAACCAAGACACTCAACCTCTATCTTAGATAGCCATGAAAAATCTTCAAAAAGGCTTCCTTTCCATTTAACCAAATATTCTTCATATTGCTTGTTTCTTGTGCTTTTGCCCGCACAACTATCCAAAATGTCTTCTATCTCTTCCTTTTCTAAAGTAGGTGCTAGAATATTCCACTGCTTCTAATTATTCATCTTCATTGCCTCTTTCATTATACTCTGTCAAATCTAAAATATTAAACATATGTGAAATGTTAAGTCCATTTGGCAAATCTACCTCATAAGCATTTCCTAAAGCATGCTACTTCAGAATTTTGCACGGCCCAAATTTCTTCATCTTCAACTTATTATACATTCCCATTGGAAACCTCTCTTTTCTTATATGAACCATGACTTCAATTCCAATCTGAAATTCCTTATATATCTTCTTCTAATATGTCTTAGCCTTGTAGTGAATGTTCATCTAATTAATATACTTTCTCACCTCCTCATTGAAATGCTCTACAAAGTCTTTAACTTCGGCGTTTCTCTTTTCTCCTTTATCCATCTTCCTTAACTCTGAAATATTTTTGGAACTACTATATACAATATGGAATGGTGATTTATGAGTGCTCCTTTGATAAAATTGTAATAAGCAAATTCTGCCTATGGGGAAATCAAGTCCCATCCCTTGGGGTTTATCTCCTAAGCATCTTAGCAAGTTACCCAAACTCCTATTCGCAAATTTTGTATGCCCTTCAATTTGTGTATGGTGCGCAACATTAAACTTCAAATCTATCTTCAACTCTTTAACAATTTCCTCCAGAAATACCCACCAAACTTGGTATCTCAATCTAAAACTATGCTCTTGTCTCGCTACCTCAATAAAAAAATAACTCTACAATATGAACAACACCAGTAGTCTTCTTACAAAGAATAAAATGTGCCCTCTTTGAGAATCTATCCAATACCACAAAAATGGAATCATATCGTCTTTGAGGACTTGGTAAATCAAGAACAAAATCCATACTGATATCCTCCATGGCCTATTTGACACAGGTAATGGTTGATATAGCCCTATATTCTGACTTGTTCCTTTTGCCATCATACATACTATACAACTCTGCACAAAATTCTTCACATCCTGTTGCAATTGTGGCCAATAAAAATGTGATGTACCAAAACGCATATGACACCTAGACGAGACTCCTTCACCAACAACCCCACACATGCGGTGATGTATTGCACATGTACCAAGTCACTCGTCACCTCCGTGCGGTTCTCCCATCACCTCCGTGTTGTTCACCCGTCACCTCTGTGCGGATCTCATGTCACCTTCGTGCGAGTCTAACGTCACCTCCATGCGGGTCTCCCGTCACCTCCGTGTAGGTCTCTCATCACCTCCTTGCAACTCACCTGTCACCTCCGTACAGCTCACATGTCACCTCCATATGGTACTATCTTCATCCCCCTCACCATATGGCACAATCAACACTTTACACGCTCGGATGTGACAGACTTCGCAATGCGGCGGTTTGATCTTTGTTAGAGTAGCACAAAATAGTATAGCCAATAATATTATGTAGAGAAATAGATTAACACAGGAATAAATGAGTCGTCGTCACCAAAGTAATTGTATTCAAATAATATCTTTGATTTCATCAATCTAACAATGAAGTACAAAGTGAAATATCAAAAATGATATCTCCAACAACACACTAGGGCAGTTGCTAACCACTGAAACTGCTATAGAATGGGGAGGATCTTCCACCTCCGAAACTGCATACAACCAAATACCCAAAGACAAATAAACTCCGCCACTATTTCCTACAATGCCAATCATGGGCAGCTGCTAACCACTGAAACTGCGATAGAATGGGGGGGATCTTCCACCTCTGAAACTGCATACAACCAAATACCCAAAGACAAATAAACTCTGCCACTATTTCCTACAATGCCAATCATGGCCTTATAAAGAGCTCCAAGAAGTTTCCTAAAGGGTTACAAATAGGCCAACATACTTTATTTATCATTTAGGCCCCCATTTATTAATTAATTAAAGGTCCTTTTTAATATTATTTAAATTTTGGGACCACTTAATCAATTAATTTAATTAAGTCGCTTTATTAAAAATTTGGGAACATCACAAATAATGCTCACTAACTAGAACAATGGTCTTATCCCAACCAAACCGCCCAAGCCAATCCTCCACTATGCTTCTCCCTGTGATCAAGTTCTCCCTCATGGAACTCTTTGGAACGCACTATTGGTTTTTCCAAAATAACATACCATCTTGGATTATAAAATACAACCACCTTATTCTACCTATAGTAACAAGCTCCATGCAAGCTCTCCAAAATTTGTTGGAATACTGGAAGGGGGGGATCAGTGGTTACTTAAAAGACGTTCTTTTCAACTTAACAATTTCAACTTTTACAATTATAACATAAAGTTGTGAAAAATGAACAAGATATGCAAGAAGAACAAGATACACAATATTTATAGTGGAAAACCCCTTACGGTAAAAAACCACTTTGAATCTGAAACTTTATTAGCCTCTTGGGCAAATCTTTTAGAGCTACAACTCTGGGAAGCACCAACACCCTGTTTTAGAGACACCAATCCCTTATATCTGAAGCACCCACTTCTAACATGAACAAATTAAGTTACAAATCAGAGGATCATCTCTGTTACAATACAAATCATGAAGCAAGAATTCAACTTCTAGTTGAAAA
The DNA here is from genome assembly GCA_018584345.1 of Thuja plicata. Classification (NCBI taxonomy): domain Eukaryota; kingdom Viridiplantae; phylum Streptophyta; class Pinopsida; order Cupressales; family Cupressaceae; genus Thuja; species Thuja plicata. Next base: position 960,493 of record MU221093.1, read on the forward strand.
CATTAAGCACGATATACATTTTCTTATCTCTCTTACTGACTCTTTTGTATCAATACAAGTCTTCTTTTACATATGATCTTTATCAAAACAAAAGACTTACAATCTGATATGAATCCCCTAATCTGATAACATGATCATAAATTTGAATGCAAGAAGATAAGTTGATTAAATGATCTCCAAACTATTACCCTTCCTGAGAAATCAACAAGTAGTTTCCTCTCAAAACACTAAGGATTCAAATGTGTATTTGTGCACCATTAAAGTATCTAATTATTACTGATTCAAACCGCTGAAAAAAGCAGATTATAAAACATTTTCAACCTCTGATAAAACCCTGCAAACATCAAGCATTCAACTCAAATCAGATTTGAAAGAATTATGGTTACCATGCACAAATCTATCTTATTGACCTGCAACTTTCCTTCTGGTCTCCTTTGTATATCTTCTCAAAACTTTGCATATTTTTCAAAACCACTTATACAAATGTTTGAAAGGATGAATCCCCTACTTGTAAATGTCCTCTGTCGTTATTTACCAGCACAAAAACTTGTTCAAAACCGAATTAGTCCAAATCCAAGTAAAAACAGTTATAACTGCCTGCAACTGTCTTAATCAAATTAGCTTTTCTCTCTCCAATGACGCAGTCTGCAAAATCTGACTCAGACCCATTTTAGTTTTGTCTGTTATCTTTCCAAAAAGGTATAATGGTCGAGGGTTTGTTGAACATTTGATATATGCAAAAATCATTTCGACCATAACTAAGTAGTTATGAAATTATAACTGATTTAACACTCATAATCAACATTAAGTGTTATATACTAAACACTTTATCAACCACCTCAATAATGATAGAATCAATGTATTAGGACATTAATAACACGATGTTAACTACCTCTTGATCGCTTTAATCAAACTCCATAAGATCACTAAATTTGCATCTTGTGTACCATGATCATTAGAACTGTACCTTGTGTACCACTAACACAACTATCTGAGATACCTGACATATATGCCTTATTGACATCAATGACAAAACCAAAGACCAATTACCAAAGATTCAATAAAATCAAGATCCGAAGGATACAAACTCTTGAGTTCATTTAACCCAACGACTTCAATATACATCTCTATTAACAAATTCAACCTTCTACTCAAGGGATATGCAACTTTGTTAGAGCTTCCAATAATGTCCATTTCTTCAATGCCTCAACTATGGCAAAAACTCTTGATCGTAAAAAAAAATAATTTCTCTTGGCATCATTCAATTTTACACTAAAATAAGCAATGAGTTTACCTTCCTGACTGAATATTGCTCCTATGGCATTGCCACTAGCATCACAATCTACTTGAAATACCTAAATAAAATCTGGAAGTGCCAAAACAGGGTGCTCTGTAACTTTTTTCGTCAACATATCAAACTCTATGTTGCTCCTATAATCCAGACTCCACATGAGCTCCTTTCTATCCCCTCTCAATGTTTTCGTCAAGGGTGTACAAGTTCTACAAAAACTCCTAATAAGTTTTCTTTAAAAACTAGCCAAACTATGAAAAGATCTCACCTTCGTAGCACTCCTTCATATAGGTCATTCAATGATAGCCCTCTCCTTCGATGGGTCCATTCAAAGACCATTTGGTGAGACAACAAATCTCATGTACATTAACTTCACAAAATTGCACTTCAAGTTAATAAACAACTTCTCAAAGACTATGGATATTTCATTAAATGCTCCTCCAATGTGAAAATCAAGATATCATCCAAGTAAACAAAATAACATATTTTCCCAAAAATCTCTTTTAATACCTCGTTCATGAGCAATCTCAATGTGCTCAATGCATTGGTTCGCCCAAAAGGCATGACTAACCACTCGTACAAGCCCTCCTTTGTTTTGAAGGTTGTCTTCCATTCATCTCCTCTAATTCAGATTTGGTGGTATTCGCTCTTAAAATCTCTCTTTGTGATGTACTTAGCACCACTCAAACAATCCATAATGCCATCCATCATTGCAAGGGAAATCAATACTTGATGGTAATAATGTTAATGGCTCAAGAGTCTATACATATCCTCCATTCTACATCCTTCTTTGGTGCTAGTACCGCAGGTACCGCACATGGACTCACTCTCTTGGATCAATCCTTTTCGCAACAATTCTTGTACTTGTTTGTTCAAATTGGGTCTAAGAATCAAGTCCATCTACTGACTAATCTTTCTCACTAGAGGTAAAAGTTCAAGCACATTATCAAACACAATAACTTGAAACTCATTCAACAAATCTAAAACCTCTATTGGTATCCCTTTATCATCTTCTCTATCAACTCTAGGAGTCAAAGTATGACACATGTTTGTGCTACATACCTCCCAAAAAAAATTTCTATCAATTTAACATATTTAAGCAGCATTGCGTACCTTTTCCTCAGACTCTTTCAGGGGCCTCATTTTCTAACAACCTCCGATAAAATTATCACAGCCTCCCTAACAACATATGACAAACATCCATAGGCATAATATCACACAATACCTCATCATGGTAATTTTCAGTCTTGAACTTTACAATACATTAATCATTGACCAAAGCCTTATGGTCCTTCTGCAACCAAGCAATCTGGTATGGTTTCAAATGCTTTCTTCTCTCTAATTGCAACTTACCAACCATTTCTTCTAAAACAAGGTTGTCAGTCCTACCTCCAATAATTACGTTGCAAACTTTACCTTCACACTCACATCTTGTGTGCAACAAATTCTTTCTTTACGCTAATTCTTTTTCTTCATTTAACAAAGCTCTTCTGATATTAGGAACCTCTCCTCTTTCAACATCTTCAAAATGCGAAGACTCAACATCCTCATCTACATGTGCAACACATGCATTATCCTCGAGTCTCCTATTTTTCCTTAGTTGATGTAGGGGACATTCATATGCTCTATGTCATGCTTCTCCACACTAGAAACAAGTTCCACAAAAGCCTCCTCTTCCAGATCTTCCTCTTCCTCTTGTTAATGTTTTCAGATTCTAACAAGGAATATACAATCTATAGAGGTCTTTCAAACAGCTAAGCACAGGGTATAAATAAATAAACACAAAGAAGGATAGATAATACCCGGAAATCAGACTAAGGTAATGTCTTCAAGCTCCACAATGTGTCTTCTTTCAATGTTGATATAGTCCACCTAGGGCTTATCCAATTCTGATCCAATATTGTAAATAACTAGCGCTCAATCTGAATATAACCAATGTTTAGATTGATTTCGATCAGCATATATGCTATCAAGGTCTGCTCACAATATGTCGCCAATCTGCCCTGATTTGGCCTTCTACTAAAACTGCCCTTGTAGCTTTGATATGTGTAGTATTGATCCCTGTTATGTACCTATGATGTTGATCAACTTTGCTGATCACAAATTGGTCTGATCTTGATGCCTTAAGTTCGTTGTTGCAAGCATGATGATGCTCATCTGAATGCTTGATCGAACCCTTGTATTCGCTCACAATATTCACTTATGCAAGGTGCAAATTACCCTGAATATAATTCGCTGATCTGCAATTCGCTCCTTTAATGAATTCGCTGAGGCTTCCAATGTTGGTCTAATTTCATAATGTAAGACCACAAATTTGTTGCTAGTTGCTTGACCAAATCACTCATCCATCGAAGGTCAAATTCGCTGCCTCGAGAATTAATGCCAAGTAGAAAGCAATGTTTGAATATGCTCAGTAAATTTGCTCATCCAAAGATCTTGCTGAAGGAAGAAGGCAGCGTTATGTTTTTGGTTGCTTCTTACCTTCTCCAAATCGCTCTAATATATGAGCTTATTAAGATAAACTATTGGCCTCCCAAGTTGGCCAACTTGGGTCCATAATAATAATATATTCTTTTATATTATTTGCTCCATATTTAATTATTAAAATCATCCTTAATAATAAATATAACCTTTTATATTTATTATTATTATCCGACCGATTTTATCATAATTAAATAAATCAATAATATATCCAATATATTAATTATTATTATTGCCACTTTGTCCAATGCTATGATCTTTGCCGTAAAGGCCAAAACATTAACACTCCCTCTTGGACTTCAGGAAAAGATCAACCTATAGATCTCCCATCTATAGGACTCAAAAACATAACCACAATGGATTCCTTATCCAATAGTGTCATAGATATCACATCTATCATCTTATCAAACATGATGAAAACATAAGTC
>MU221093.1:969917-991753 GCA_018584345.1 Thuja plicata
TCTAGACCACCCCCCCCCCTTCTGCCACCTTTTCATTTATGCGATTATCATGGAAGCAATAGAACCATGAACACTAGCAAAGCTATTGATGAAGAAGGCTTTCAAGCGAAGTTCTTCAAGCATGGTTGTATTGTACTAGGTGCTTACTTTTCCGACCTCTTTAATCATGTGGTATGCATGGAGTTTCCCCCTCTCGGTCCCACCACATCATTCATCTGATCTAGAGATTTAGATCAGCGTAACATTCATGCCAGGGAACATGTTGGTTTCAGGCAAGATCACTAGACCATGGACCATATTTTGAATCTTCGGACCATAATCGAGGAGGCTTGACATTGCATCTCTGAGGTCCTCCTGACCACCATTATGAGACTTTACGAGAGGTTTCTAGGCTGCCTCAAGACCTCTTGTCGGTTTTCTAGCTTCATCAACAGTACCATTAGGGTGAAACAAGGTTGCCCCTTATCCCCTACTTTGTTTGGGATCTACATTGATGAGTTAGAGGAGTTTCTTCATGAGCATTTGTTAGAGGGGGATGGTTGCCTTCTCCACCAAGTTCCGATCTCTATCCTGCTTTTCACAGATCATTTTCTTTTGGCCTCCTCTACCGAGGGATTGCAGAGACAGCTAGATTGTTTGGCTTCTCTCTGTGACTTAAGGCTGCTAATAATTAATTTCAAGAAAATGAAGGTGATGGTTTGTAATGGTCTTAAGACCTCTCATCTTCACTTTTCTTTGATGCCTCCAAGATTGAGATTGTCTCTTCTTATACCTGGTTGGGGGTTAAGTTCTCCGGTCCTCGTTTCAGCTTGAGACCCATCATCTAGCCTTGCATCAACAAGGGATATGGTTCCCCGGCCCTTCTTGAGAGACAATGCTTCTGGCATCACTTCCAAGACACCTTGTCCAAGATGACACTTTTGGACACTCTCATCTGGCCTACTGTGCTTTACGGCTCTATGGTTTGCGGGCCTTATTTATTGGCGTCTACCTGGGTTTCTATCAAGCGCGTTCAAATTCTTCTCCTTCCTTCTGTGCATCATCAGGTGTAAACAGTCCACTTCTCACAATATCATTCTGGTTGAGTTTGGTGCCCTCCCCTTTAGACTTGAGGCCATCTTTGATCTCATTTGGTTTTTGCACTGTCTATATGTGGTTTCCCTGAGTCCAGCATGAAGCGCCACAAGTACCCCTACCTTGCTTACTACTCCTCAGAGTCTATTGCCTCCTCTACTGCTTCTTCTAATCGGACTCGCAGTTGGTTTGCTAGGGCCTAGGCCCTCCTTGACTCTATTGGGATTGAGATTGATCGTCTCCACCCTTTCCAATACTCTTGATGCCCCTCACCATCTCCTCCCTTCTAGACAAGAGTGAAACAAGTGTATCAAAACTAACATCTATAGGCAATTCATTCATACCACTTGGGTCAACCCCCATGGGGGCCTTCGCCCTAAGATGGCATTCTATGCGGAGCACTTTCTTGAGTTGTAGGATGGTGTCATTGTTTGTCCTCACATTTCGCACCATTGGTCGCATTCCCTAAAGATCCCTCTTGGTTCTTTTAAAGTTGGCTCCCATTGGCTCTGGGTTGAGACTAATCACCAGTTGGAAAGAATGACAAAGTTTGCCAACTTTCCAACCTCAACGAGGTTGAGACGAAGGAGCACATTATCTTCCACTACCCTATTTACTATGAGATCAAAGAAAGGTTCTACTACCTTTTCAAAGGAACTTAGACTCTCTCAACCTTTTTTCAGCTTCACGGATCAGAGATGCTCTGCTCTCTACTTGCAGGAGGTCGTTAGACTACGGGATCATTCGCTTCAGCGCCCCTCACGCCCTCAATCTTGCCAGATCATTGCCTCCTCCGGGACTCTTACCATGCGCGGCACCAAAAGGCAATTGGTTACCTCTCCTAGTCATTCCAAGTCTGTGAGGCCCAGCAGAGGTTACACACAACAGTCAGCCTCTTCCAATCGAACTTGAAACATCCAATGTCATCATCCTATATCTTACCCTTCGGTCTTGAGATTCTTCTCCGCTGCTCTGATTTCTTAGTGTTGGCTTGGTGGGTTGGGTTTCCCTGCTCACCCCTCCCGCCTCTTGTTTGTTGTTGTTGTTGCCTTTGTTGTTGTTTGTTATTTTCCTTGGTCATCGTTTGGTGTTCCTACAATGGATTGCCCCCTTGTTTGTACTTCTCAATCTGATTGATCAGTTTGTGGTTACTTGTTGGACATTAATAAAATTTATCTTTATCATTATCTTTATCTAATATCAACTCCTCTACATAGCTGCTCTTACACTGCATGAAATGTCTCTAGAGGGCTCTAAAACCCTCTTTTGTCGCAACAACATTTCATCTGCCATGGTTCCTTCATGGGACATTTTTCTCACAGACCCAGAAATAATCTTGGCGCAAACTACCTCATGTTCAACAACTTCTACTCTGATACCACTTGATGAAGGGTACTCCCCTTACAAACTCAAACACATGACAGCAACATAGAAATAAAAAAGAAAATGCAAGAAAGAAACACTTTCTTTTTTATTATCCTCATGAAAAGAAACCACAAAATTCAAAAAATAGCATGTTGCAACCACATGAGCTTTCTCATTACAATAATCTACAAGCCAAAGCCACAATTTGCAATATCGGAAGTTCGGAACAATCTTTTATTACCCCCGTTCACCTTCTTTATCTTTTATAACTTTTGATCTAAGAACCTGATTGAGCCCAATTTTTTTAAACTAAAGAACTCAAAGTGTCTAGGCACAATATCCCATACATCATTCTTAACAATTGACTAATACTCTTCTGTCATAGCATCTTTCCGAACTTGACATTTGGTAGCTTCTTCAACACTGGAAGGTTCTGAGTTAATGATCTCACTCATTAAGGCAACATAACTAGAGTACATGTGTGGTCTCTTGCTTTCTCTGATGGTTCCTTATGGTGTAGCATATCTCTCTGCTTCTTGAATCATCTTTCTAGCCCAAAGTGGTCTTTTTTTATTTACCTCAGAGTCTTCAGGTTCATTCTCAGGATTTATGGATTCAATTTGACATTCATCTTCAAGAGTCTCCCTTTGAATCTTAGGAACATGATCCTCTTCCATATTTGAAGGTAATTCAGGATCTTCGGACTCATGAATGTTTTGGATTTCTAAAGGCTATATCGTCCTCAAAGGTGACATCTCTGCTTAGCTCTATCTGTCTCTGACCAGGTATAAAGATCCTATAGGCTTTAGATGTTTCACTATAACCTACAAATATTCATTTTCTTCCAGAAGGTTCTAACTTGGATCTTTTCTCTTTGGGTACATGTATGTAGACTAAACAGCCCAAGATTCTTAGGTGACTTATGTCAGGTTTGACCCCAGAGAATACTTCTTCGGGGGTTTTATTTTCTAGGCTAGAGTGAGGACATCTATTTCGAGCATACATCATAGCTCTAGCAGCCTCAACAATCGTTTTGTTTTTCCTTTCTGCAACCCCATTTTATTGAGGATTATAACGAACTATGAACTCCCTCTTAATCCTAGCATTTATACAAAAATTTATGAAGTTATCTGAAGTATATTCCCCCCCATTATTAGTTTTAAGGATTTTAATTCTCTTCCCAGATATATTTTCTATAAGAGCTTTAAATTCTTTAAACCTGGTAAGAATTTCTTCAGACTCTTTACATTTTAAAAAATATATCCAAGTCTTCCTAGAGAAATCATCAACAAAGAAAATATAATATAAAAATCCACTTATAGAGGATACTAACATGGGTCCACATAAGTCACAGAGTGAATGAGCTCTACAATGTCCTTAGCTTTGGTTTCACTTTGATGAAATGTGTTTTTGGTCTTCTTTCCTAAAGCACGTCCTTTGCAAACTCCTTCATGATCAATTTGAAGTTTTGGAAGACCTGTTACCATTTTCTCCAATGAGGGTAGACCACAAAAATGGAGATGCCCTAGTCTTTTGTGCCAAATCTCACAAGCATTTGAGAAATAATGAATCAGGGCTTGAGAGGGAGAAGTACATAGTTTGTAGAGACATCCATGTCTTACCCCAATAGTGTGAGCATTCTTAATGTTAGAGTTTTTGGGCCATGCAGAACTTTGCCTCCATGAAGGTGATCCTATATCCTTTTGTCTTCAAGTGCTGATATGGAGACTATATTCCTTTTGATCCCTAGTACAAACAAAACTCCTGAAAGTTGAAGAGATATGCCTAATTTGAGGTTTATGGTGCAAGTCTCGATTCCTCTAACTGGATAGTTTGAATCATCACCAATAGTTACCTCTTTGTCCGATCCATTTACCAAGTTGTCTAAGTGCTCTTTAAATCCTGTTATGTGTCGAGAGGCTCCACTATAAATTATCCAAGTGTAGGGATTGGATGAAACTTGGCTTGACAAGGCTGAATCAAATACAGGTCTCTTGATATCACATTCAACTCTAGAGTCTCCTTCAAGAGTGTCCTCGATCCTAATTATATTTGTCATTTTGATCTTAGTATGAAAATGATACAAATGAGAATTTAGTTGTATTTTTATTCAAAGTCTGATCGGATCTTCCTCAACCTAGCTCTGATACCATGTTATTGTTTGATCAGATTTGAGAATGTAGTCCTTTAAAATTTTGATATATATATAATAGATAAATTCTCTCCAGAACGTTATCTAATCAAAGTTGATCTTATAGATAATTTCCTACTTAGAATATTATCTCAATTATATTGATCTCCAATTGATATATATATATATATATATATATATATATATATATATATATATATATTATTGCTGCTGAAGATTCACCGATATGTTAACAGAACTGATTGTCCTGATTGTACTTCACATTGAATGAATCGTATATTGAAATTGATATCATATAAATATATATTCATGAGGTCTTACGAAGAGACATATCTCTTCATGAGACTATGTCTCACGAAGAGTTGTGTCTCTTTGTGAGACCTTTCAATTTAATCAAAATACAAACTGATTTTGTTTACATTGTTATCGACACTCATGGTTACCGATACCGTAATCGGTACAAAGAATAATACATGTCTGTTTGGAACAGTCACTATTAATCGCAGGTAATACTTACAATATCCCTGATGAGGATGGTTGATATAATCTACTTCAATGCATTCATCATTATTGAGAATAGTCGATACCATAATCGACTTCAATAGTATCATTTGTAATTTGATCAATATCAAAACATTAACAATATCAGTTTGATATTGTTATGATAACAATATCAACTATGATTGTTATACATATATCATCATAAATAGTCGCGACTTCAGCAATATCATTTTAATATCAAGTTGATATTGGTATCAACTTTACAAACATTAAAGTTGATAACAATATCAACTATGAATATTACTTAAGTGGCATTAGTCATCATTAATGATAACTATGATAGTTGTCAATAATGACTATCATAGGTATCAATAATGATAACTATTACAAAGATTATAATGATACTTAGAGCATTCTAAAAATGATGATATCATCACACATAATATTATACTATGATGTAATATAATATTATACTATGATGTAATATAATATTGTATGTATAACCATATACTTATCTAATGAAGAATAGATATCAAATGCTTAAGGCCGATAGGCAAATTAAGCATTTGATATCAACGGTTAGAATAATCTAACCAAAGCTACCAACATTAACACAAAGTTAGCTCTCACCAATCTAAATTATATTTGTTAGGATCCTTATGTCCTAATAATCTCAGACTTCCTCGCACAGCACTTGAAGAGTGTCAAATACCTAATTTCTCCCTTCAGTGACAAAATTGTGAAAATGGCGGCGGGGGCTCTACCCCTAGACCACGCCTTGTATCGCAACAGAGACGGCACTATGAGCACTTCCTTGAACCCCATGAGGGGTGCTGCCCCTTAACTCCATTAGGGGCATTGCCTCCCACACCCCCACAAGAGGCACGACTTCTCAACCCCATTTGAGTCTTCACTCCTAGAACCCCACAATTTTATTTGGATCTCTTATCATATAATAAATTTGATTACAATGAGAGGGTTTGGGAATGGATACTAGAATAAACAACTTAAATAATTATCTTTACCACTATCAGTATCAAATACAATGTTGTGCGAGGTGCTGCAATGGAGCAACGGAGTATGAGGGAAAAAGATGATGTAATATATTGTAATATGCAATTTATGAATTGATGATAATTTTTAGAGGCAATAATCATAAATTCATAAAGCATCTACATAACTATTGTAAAAGGGTTCCACATTATGATGCAAATTTGTACCCAATTCATATTTTTTGCGAGTGGATACTAAAATAAACAACTTAACTAATTATCTTTATAACTATCAGTATCAAAGATCCAATGTCGAGAGTCCAATGAGGGTAAAGGAAGATGTGAAATGTTGTAATATGCAAATTATGAATTATGATGATATTTTTTAGAGGCAATAATCATAAATTCATAAAGCATCTACCTAATTATTGTATTAGGATTCCGCATGATGATGCAAATTTGTACTCAATTTAAATTTGTTGGAGGAAACAGGTGACTCCACAACACCCCCAAGATTATTCAAAGACCAAGACAACTTCCACAAGAGAGAATGGAAAGAAAGATTGCCTTAACAATGCAAGATTGATTGAATGAGTATTATGCATGAGAATGTACATAATAGGCCTTGCATATAAAGGCAAGGTGAGAGGAAGGATTAGACAAGATGTTGACAAGTGTCATAATCCTATGCAATGAGACAACTAGAGTGTTGTCTAAGGTATCTAAAAGAGTTTTCATGTGCCAACTAACAAATGTTCTAAAATGTCACCTAGGACCTAAGTAAACTATGGTCATGTGAATAAGTCCCCATCTAGGAAATAGCACAAACACTAGGTACAAGGCCTTACTAGGTCCAAACCTTATTCACACCGACAATTCAAATGAATCAAATTTAATAGAAAACACTTTGTACTCATTTATGGACTCACAAGGACACATTTTGTCATTGAGCTTTGCAAAAGGAAAAGTGTTTAAAAAAATAATTAAGTAATTTATTAAGTTGCAAAGTTCTTGTCGAGATTTGCAAATTTTTGGTTTGTCAAGTTTTTGTCTAGTCTAAGTCTGCCAACTATGGAATTAGTATTAAGTGTGAATTTACCCCAAAGCAGTGTTTCAGAACTTATAATATAAATAAAATTTAGAAAAAATCACCTTGATTGATGATTCTCCTTGGTCTTCCGAGAAACTAACACTCAAGGTGTAGGAATAGTGAGGGTATGATTTTTTAACAAAAACAACATTTGCAGTCCTGAACAATAAATGGAGAGATGATATCAGATGAGTGAAATGAGCGAGAGATTTATAATTACAATTTTGTCTTGCGTGTTCTTAACTTTTTAGTTACTTAGAAGTCACTTTTCAAGGATGATTAGGGTTTCCTTGTTTTAGTTGAATCAATTTTATGGGGCCCCATCATGTTCCCCCAATATCTAGGATTTTTCTTGGGTAAACTTAGCAAGTTTTGAAAGACGTCGTTATGATAAGCATCATCCTTACAATCTCATGAATGCCCTCAAAGGCATTCGGCTACATTAGCTTTCTCATGTGGAAGGTGTCTGAACATACACGTGTCTATAATTTAAAGATTTCTACCAAAGAAAACATAACAATATGGTTTTCCATAATGCAATCAGCAAAGATGGGTGTGCTTTATATCCTTTATAAATAACCTTTTCTGTAGCTTCAAATAACCATACTTTGGATGAACTGAACCTACTTAGTCTTCCTACAAATCCTAAGAGTGGTATCGATGGGCTTATATTCTCCAAAATACTAAATAAAACAAATTTAGAGTCTTTCCTCCTTGCTTAAAGAAAAAAGGTTAAGTTCCATAAATAACTTGTTATTCAAAATAGTTTTGTGAACCAACAAGTTTCATCTGAACCAAACAAACAAATTAGATGATCGGTGATACAGAGTACAAATAAACACCTGTCACACAGAAGTGTCACTAATCGCGTGATTTTACTCTTTAGATTTACTTTAAATGCATAAGCTTGAATTTTTTTTACTTTTTCATAAAAAAATTCAAAACAGAAACAGCATATTTGACATTATTCTGATTTGCAGTTATTTATGATGTGGCCAGCTTCTTAATGTTTCTCTCTTAAATTCATCATTTCTTACTGGTCGTTTAGATGTAACTTACGACAGAGAAATATGCCCTTTGATCTTGACTGTGGAGACTGATATCCAATCAAAAGAGCTTAGAGATAGATGTTTATTATTGACATCATTTCTTTTGTGTAGTTTGCACATTAAATATTCCCATATTCCCTGCTACTGTTACGACTGGTCCATCATTTAAGCTTCCAAAGCAGATGTCATACCATATTTCTGCTGTTTATATTGTTATTTTAATTGGAGCTGCATAATATGGCAATGACCAATAAAAACATGAAAAATAAATAATAGCGGAATACAAACACCTAAAAACCCCCAACCATCTAAAAGAGGCCTGATGTATATGGTATACAAATACATTATTTTGAAAGCAAAAAAGATTCCACCAATAACTAACAATTCATAAGCTCCAATTAAAAACATAGGTTTTGTGATATTCAATTTTACCTCTACGTATTTCACATTGAATAGTCGTACTGCTATCGAGTTAGGACTTATTTTCAAACTCGTGTTAGTCACTGATATTCTCCCAAATGTCCGTGATGATTCTTCTTCTGCTGGAAAATAATCTGCACACTTCACCACCTGTCAATTCAAAATGGTTGAGGGCTTAATTCAATTACTCTTTTAGACGTTCAAAAATGCACGTTCACTTTTTAGTCAAGTCCAGACTGTCAAAAGCAATAACATCAAAGATTCATCAATCCAGTAACATTTCCATATGCTGTAATAAATATGACCTTCTTGTCCATTCAACTAATATTTTCACCCAACCAGTAACAACAACATATCTTAGAAATGAGACTACTACATGGAAACAGATTACAAAGAAACTTTACTCCAACCAGGCTTATAATTATACATTTAGATTGAATACTTCTAGACATTTGAAATGTTTTGTAATGTTAATTATTTTAAATTTAAATTAACATTTGAAGGTTGGAAAATATGAAAGATGTTAAATTTTTATATTTAACATTGTTTTGTTCACAGTGAATCAACTTGCAATTTCTCTGGGATCAACAGCACAAATTTGTACGTTATAATGTTTCAATGCAGACTGCTGGACCCATCACCAGGGAGAGAATCAAAGCAATGCCTGAGAATAGAAAGAAATAGAAATTATATAGATAGCAGAGTTGTGAAACTATTGGAAATTGTCTGGCCACATTACTTGAGTGTTTCTGGCAACTTGAGTGATGTTTTTAAGTGTTTTTGAGATGTGCTCTTCATTTGTCTGCATAATCTATCATGATAGAAATCCTCCAATCACTAAAACTAATAGAAACAAAACAAAGAATGGGCATTCTAGAAAAAATATCAAAAATCACCTTTTTTTTTTCCTTCATGTAATCTATATCAAATTCATAAGTCTCAACTTTCCTCACCCAGTTTTGCAACTCATTTTTTAAATCATGTTGATCCAAGATAAGAATCAATACATACATCTACCATCAACTAGATATCTGAATTTTTTCAAAACAGAAATGATGGAAAACATCTTCTCATCATACATATTGGAACCCATTTCTAAATCTCTACACTTCTTGCTCTCCATTTTTATAGTGTCTTTTGTATTAGTATGGCCTCAATACTTTCTCCTAAAACATCGGATTGAAATGGAAAATATGAGACATGAGCTGATTAACTCTGTAGGCTTATCAAAAACTTCGTGTTATAACTTATATCCACTCATGCATGAACTTCTTTCTTTGACAAGCTGCTTAATAGTGCGACTATATGTCAAAATACCTTATAGACCTTTTGTTAGTGCTGTATAAACTAAGGCATCTTCTCAATATGGTGAGTGTAGTAGAGAATGCCCATAGTCAAAAAAAATGCATCACCCTCTTATTCACCTACACACCTTGAGCCTTGATGATATAGCCGAGTACAAAATCTGTGGCCCCGTAATCACATTAAATTCATTTACCAATGAAGCGTGCTGCTCTAGAGTTCCCATGATCAGATTTAGATGCCCCATATGATCTTTCTATGCTTTGCTATAAATGACATCAAAATCTACAAAAATTGTTTGTCTCAATTGACCATACAATACCTATTACACCATGAATTGGATAGGAGTTCAAAAACAGTCCAAAAGTGAAGTTTTAAAATGTCCAATTGAAATATCACTTTTATAATCTTTAAGTTTAAAAAACATGATAACCATCCGGATGACAAACTTCAATAAAAAAAAATAACTCAATGGAAAATTTTGTGACAAGATATTGAGTCATAACAGGTTGTAATATAAGGTAGGAAGACTGTGCATGCCAAGACCCTAAAGTCTTCTATCAATTAGGGAGCTGTATACCTCCAAACTGGTAGGTCATTTTGGCCTCGGAAAAACAATGGCCCATTGCTAAAGATATGCTTTTGACCTAAAATGCAGCAAGAAGTTGCAAGGTTTGTTAGAAGTTGTATACTATGATGCAAAACCAAATCTAAAACAAGAAAAGAAGGAATGTAGATGCCTTCACCTATTTTCACAAGACCGTGAGAAAGTGTTTCTATGGATTTTGTAGGGGATTGCTTATGAGTAGACATGGACAAGATTAACCTAATTACTTATCCGTGGCAATTTACAAATTTAGGAAACTTTGTACTCTAATAGCTTGTGAAAAGACAATTCACAAGAGAAGAAGAAGTTCAATTGTTCTTTGATAGTGTATAAGTACATTTTGGGCAACCTACATCCATTATGTCTAACAAGGATATGCAGTTTGTCAATTAGTTTTGGTCTAAATTAGATGGACACCAAGCAAAAGAAAGGCACAGTCCTTCACCCATGAACAAATAGCCATATAGAGACAGTCAACAAAACCTTGGTGCAATTCATCAAATGTTACAGAAGTATGTGTCCCAAGACATGGGATTGACCTCTTCCATACATTCAGCACTCATATAATAAAGAATTGCATTCTTCTACTAACAATTCGCCATTTTAAGCATGTTTGGGATATTTGCCTTCTAGTCTACTTAATGTAGAATTCGATAAGCAAGATGAACAAGTGGGGTAAGATAAATCACTGGCTAAGGCACTTTGTTAAGAGAATTTAGGCAAATACAACACAAAGTAAATGTGCATTTGGAAAGAACACAATAAATGTATAAAGAAAGATATGATCTTAGCATTCAAACTTGATCTTCCTCCTTTCATAAAGTTACATTCAGTTGTGAATTGTGAGTATTTGTTGCTCTCTGAGCCCTCTATGCTAGATGAAGATGAATAACAAGCACTACCCTCTTTGGAATTCTTGGGTGTGGAAGGAAGAACCATGCTCCATGAGGATGTGATACGAGAAAAGAGAACCCGGGAACCAAGGAATAGAGTTTAGGAAACTAGGAAGATTGGACTCAAAAATCAAAAAGTAAGCTAAATGAAGTGATAATCTAAGGAGAAAGCATGGGAACACTTTCCTCATTTGATGTCTCATTAATCTTTTGTGAGACTCAAAGTCCCACTAAAAAAGGTGTGATCCAAAAGGACTGGAAAATATGTGTAACATGAAAACAGAAACTTAAAAAAAAGTCTTAAACTCAAGGACAAGTTTTTGAGTGTTGCAAAACTGTATAATCTCAGACAACGGCACGGATGTGCATTCGTCTAGACCACAGTGCAGGTACAGTAGCATCCATAACCATGCTGACATGAAAACTCAGAATTTGAACCATACAGGCATCAGTTCAACATACAATGATTGCTGACTTTCACTCAAGATCCAGGGAAACTCAATTGTGCATTGGAGAATTTGTAAATTAGGTTTGCAAGTGAACATTTGAATCATCAGTAGATATAGTTGGGAATTATTGAATGTTTTGTTCTTGTAGGAGAAATAAGTGAAGTAAAAGGCAAGATTGCTCACTTGCTCTAAAATCTCTTTGCAAAGTAATAAAAGAGGATAGCAAGGCATGTTGCCACTACCAAAACAAGTGTTTCCTCCACTCGGGGTTTTTCTTGGATAAAACTGGCAGGCTATGAGTTGTTTCATGTTTTTTTTATGTTTGAAGCACAGTAGTTCCTTATTAACAATCTGAACTTTTCATTTTCAATGCAAGTAGGAGAATAAAAAATGTTCTAATGAATTTCTAAATTCCAATGTAGATAAGATAAGATAAGATAAGATAAGATAAATTTATTAATGTCCAACAAATGACCACAAAATGGGTCGAAGGGACTGCCAAGAACAATACAGGAGACCAGATCACAGCAGGGGCACCAAATGGTGTCCGAGGAAACAAAGCAGATACAACAAGAGACCAACCGAGAAACCAAAACAAACAAACAAACAAACCAAAGAAAGAAATAGAGTGTAATATTCCCGTTTTTTAGGCATATTGGAGTCTGAGGGATTTGCCTATATTTGACCCTCGTAGGCTAATCAAGATGACAAAGGGGGTCGTGTGGCAGAGCCAGTGGTCAGTTTCCACTCTTGAGGTCTGTGATGTCAGGATTGCTCTTCGTTTGAAGCAGATTGACAGACTTACTATTTATAGTAAGTGGTTATCTTGGGATTGTCGTGGCTTCTACTTTTAGCAGGGCGCTAGAGCAATGGTATCAGTGGAGTGTGGAAACATTTGATGAGCTTCCAATTTGAGGGACTTACTATTTATAGTAAGTCTATTTTTGGCAGTGTCTATTTGTTGCAGGGCAGTATGGCGTCTGGCTCAGGCAGTGAACATTGGCATTTGCAAGTCATTCTTCCAAAGGATTTATTAAGCTATTTGTTCATCGATGATTATTAATTAAGTGTTAATTAATAGTTAAATGAGCTTATTATAAGTTTGCCAAGTTATTAAATGTTTATTTAATAAAGTTCACTTTTGCGCCAATGTAAGGAGGGATAATAATTTAATATTATTGTTCAAAGTTTAACCTTTGCATCAAAAATAATTGTTTTAAGTTAGGCAAAGTGTGTGTGAGAAGCTTCAAGCTCGATTTGTTTGGAGAGTTTATAAAGGCATTTGGTGATGTGCAAAGGGATTAGGAAGTTATGACATTTTTCAATTTGGGAAATTGGTTCGAAGGGATTGAGTCAAGGATGCAAATTGATGCCTGTGAATTGTGCTCGTGAGTGGCTTAATTTTAAAGTCACTATTGCTACAAATTGGGATCGAATCACAAAGAGGGGTTCAGCATTTTGTGCAATCAAGTCTTAATAGATCCTTTGCAAAGTTAATAAGTTTTTGGACAGCTTGCAATGTTGGATCATAGTCATTCTACAGGCTGCGTGGGAAATTTAAGAGGCAGCTGCTGATTCATAGAAACCACGGCACCTGCAGTTAATGGTCTTAGGGAATATCGTATGGAGACAGGAAGAATTGGCACGATATTTCACAGTGATATCATCAGCGCAAGTCAAGTTTGGAATTGATTTTGTTCATTGCATCAGATCTTTGGTAATCTCAGCATTACAAGTTCGAAACAGCAGCATTAGAATTCCCAGGTTTATTCACTTTGCCATTAATAATTGTTTTTAACATTTCTTTGGTGATCATTGTAAACAATTGCAAATATATGGAATGAAATAAGATACTTGAGCATGGCTAGCAAGGTTTTATGTTTTTATGCTTGGTGTATGTTTGGAATTGCAAAAATTATTAAAATATAAAAGAAGCAAACTTCACACATTTAAAAAAAAAATCAGAACTTGAACATTGCCTGCCAACTGTTTGACGTAATGTCAAAAGAGCAAAAATTGTGTTTTTTCAGTGATAAAGCCAGGGGGTCTTTACAGAGAGGAAGGGCGGGGTGGTGTCCAATAGGGAATCCCCTCCATCCCTAAGAGGCCGAAGCACCAGCAAAGAACCCGCAGACAGAGGGGTAAGGCAAAGATCTAGGAGGGGCCCTGGGCCACCTCTGAGAAGTCCTGGAGGAGGATTGTCGCTGCTGGTAGGTCCTAGAGGAGGTAGGTCACTGCTAAAAAGAGCCCTTGCGAGGGTTAACAGATCTGGAAAAACTTGAAGAGGGGCCAAGCTGTCGCTTGGTGCCCCGAGCCAATGGGAGCTCAGCGAAGGAGGTGATGAGCTGACAAGAGTGTGATTGTGTAGAAGCCTAGTGCTAAGAGAGTGGTTCCGAAGCCTGGTGGCTTCCTCGATGTGAGAGCAAGACACCTTTGATCCATAAATCTGAAGAAGGTGGTGTCATGTCCCCTTCCTGAAATAAGATTTAATAATAAATAATAAAAATAAACTAATAAACAAATAAATAATAATATTAAAAAATAAATAAATATAAAAATATAAAAAATAATAATATAATACAAGTGCTTAAGAGACAAGACAAACCAATATATTAATCAATATACAAGATATGAGAGAGACAGCGATGTATCAGGATGAATTTCTAATAAGCTTTGCAAACTTTATCAAATAAGTTGAAGCCAAGCATGAGATATTATGGTAATCATAAGCCTTAATTAAGAGTCAATATATATACGTATCCAAGAGTATGATATATTCTTGGCCATCATAGTTGATTCGTATAGATCGATTCGATATTGTCCAAGACGATACAAACATGGTTCTTTGGTCATCGAATCATAATGTTTACCATACACGGACACCCTCTGCCTACGGCAAACATATATTTATGAAGACTTTAGATAGTCAATATGATTAGTCGGCAGCGAATATTACTATTAAACAATCTAAGGGGAAGACAGGTATTAGTCAACAGTAATAACAAACAAAAAGTATTAGCTCTAAAACAGGAGTTACGGTGGATCTAATTGGTTAGAAAAGATTACTAACCGTTTTACATAATGAAAGGATTTTAATACAAATCAATCAGGATTATTAGAGGATGAGATTGACTAGATAATGAAGTGACATGTCTCTTTGATCCAAGGGACGCCACTCATGAGTTTGCAACCTATACATAGAGGATGGGTTTTATCCTCAAGGGGGACGGGAGATTATTAAATATGTTTGGCATGGAACATATGGAACAAAAAATGGAAGTTACAAGACACTAAATACTCTACAGATAGGAGTAATTGGGAGTAAATAATTAACTGCAGATCAATACTGATCTGCAGATGGCTATGTTAGAATATTATTAGAAATAAAGGACCGTTATATATATGGTCTCTATATGTATTAATAATACTAGAGTCAGTTGGGCTAATATATACTATGTCTATATATATATATTAAAAATGAATTAGAAATATATATATATATATATATATATATATATAGCATTTAGCATTATATATATAGTAAAATCAGATATATATATATATATTAATATAGGTGAAATCACTAATCAGATAAAGTTATGTTATATATAAAGTATATATAAGAGATTGTGATTATATATAAGTATATTAATAATAAAATCAGAATATATATATAAGGATAAAATCAGAATCATCTATATATGATGTGTATATCTATCTTTGAAAGATCTATAATATTTATCTCTGTAATATGTATACTCATTAGTAATAAAGGTGTCATAATCATACATGTCCATATTCAGATTTGTACTATTTAGTACTTGAAGAGGAAGGGACTAAAGTGTTACCAAGGAGGGGCTTGTATAAATCCAAGTAATGGATCTTTGTCCCAGGATAGGGTAGGGGTCAGCACTCCAAAATCCTTGAGGGATACGGACTTGGAACTGTAAACTTTGAGGGAATCCATTGCAAGTTGGTAACTAGGCAACTTGGATAACACCTACACCTTCCATCATTAAGCCGAATAATAATATGATTGAATAGTAATATGATTGTATATACGGGAATTAATGTTACTTCCTATTTATGAATATTTCAAATTGAATTATTGTGTTCTTAGGACATAGAATGTAAGTTTGAATTAAATATGTAATAATTATGTCCAGTCTAGCAGGGGGCATTTATAGGTGGTGAGGTCTTGTGACTCCCTAAAGAGACAGTAGAACCTCCCCCTGATCTCATAATAGATAGGACAACAAAATATGAAGTGCTCCTCGGTCTCAAGCTCTCTGATGCTACAGAGCTGGCAAACCTTGTTTTCCCTATCCAGTCAATGCGAGCCACTCTAAAGGAACCAAGAGGGATCCGAAAAAAATGGGACCAATGGTGGGAAAGGTGCAAAGGGCAAATGATGATCCCGTCCCGAACCTCCAAAAAGTGTATTGCATAGAACGCCATCTTTGGGCGAAGACCCCCATGAGGGTTGACCCAAGTAATGTGAATGAAATGTCTGTATATATCGGTCCTAATACACCTGTTCAGCTCTTGCCTGGGGGGAAGGAGATGAGGGGGTGCCCCGAGAGAATACCGGTAAGGGGGGAGACGATCGATCTCTATACCAATAGAACCAAGAAGGGCGAAGGCCTTAGTGAACCACCCATGTGCCCTCCTAGAGGAGGTAGAAGTGGCAATAGACTCTGAGGAGGAATAGGCAAGGTAGGGATACCTGTTACGCCCCTCTGAGGAGTAGAGTTTATAGATCAATATAAGCCATCAATACCATTTTCATTTAGAAAAGCAAAGGTCTTTGTGCATACCTGGTGAGGAATGTTGTATGACTGTGGTGCAACAATGTGTTGCAATGGCCTTGAATAAACCATAACACAAGGTAAATGTAAATGTAACAAGTATTGGAGATGCTTCTGGTGTCAAGCTAAATAGAACACCACCCGTTGCAATAGTTGCTCATAAACTCTAAAAACATGTTTATATCTTGCTTGGTCTACATCTAAATATCCAGCTTCTTGGTGGTCAGAGTTCATACTTGGGCAAGTAAAAAGCTGCAGCTCAAAAGAATGATCATATCACAGCAAGTCAGATAGTAGTGTTCACCAACCAGGGAACATACTTTGACTGAGTATCCAGATTGAGTTCAATCCCTCAATCTATTGACGGGATTTATAACATTGCCAATTCAAAAATGGAAGGAAAAATAGCCAAGTCTAACTTGCCTGAGTATACCTACACAAGAGAACTAACATTTTTTCCCTATCTTTTAACTCATAGTTCTGTGGGTAGTAATTAGTTGTGGTTGCAATTAGAACTGACTGTGTTTTGAATAAGGCGATTGAGCCTCCGGTTATGAAGTGGCTACACCTGTGTGTCTCCCATCTGCACAATGACAGTCTTTTAATTCGGTGGCTGAGAATTCTGTCGACAATAAGATAGAGCCACTGTTCTGTTAATTAAAATATAGGACTAAAAATAAGGCAGCTTAGCTACTTCCACATAGGAGCAGCTGAATCTTTGTGAATTTCAGTTAAGCAGAGAATGGTTCCTGTTAGTTTTTCTTGCAATGTGCAGTTAGTAAACCGTTCAGAAACTTCCATTAACACCAGAAATTGAGGATGAAATGTTAGCTGCCACTGATTCAGGATTGTGTGAAATGGAGAATAGAGTAAGCACTGCGAGAGAATGAAATATATCTTTCTTGAAAACATTCACTATTCTTCCCAGGAAGAGGAGATTACTGCAAAAGCTTGGTAATTGAAGATGAAAACCTCAAGCATTTCAGTTGATTCTCAAGGACAGAAACCTTCAAAGACAGTCACTGGTACAGAATGATATCAAGGTTATGCAAACTGTTTAGGATCAACGAGCATTCAGTTAGGATCACACGAAGGATCTGGGAGATTCAAGGGAGTCAGATGAGCATGTTTGGATTCCCAATAAGTAGTTTAAGATTGGCAGCTTTTCCATGACTGGACATATTTGCTGCTTGCACAAAGAAAAAAATATCATATATATATATATATATATATATATCTGTTGTTAGAATCCTTTCTTGGTTTAGTTTTTGTATGTATATAGTCTAGCCCATTACAATGTCACATCATTGTCTTGTAAAATCCTCAGACAATGATGGGTAGGATAGGAAAGAATGATTAGTTATCTGAGCCCATAAGATCCATTTGGCTAGGATTGAGAGTAGGACAGCTGACTTGGGCGAAAACCATGGCATTTCTTCTCTTAGAAAACCTTTGTTATTGTAATAAAACCTGTGATGCATTCTGAAGATTGTAAGGAAAATGGGTATTTGTTGGATGTGTTCTTATGAGAATGAAGGAGAACTATAAGTGAAATGCCTTGAATAAGTCAATTTACATCCATAATTTTGTGATGGTGTTCCATTACCAGGTCAGCATGTTCACTAATCTGTTTTTAAAACATTTTTGTTTGTGTACACTGCAGAATATATTAATATGCCCTAGCTTTATCTTTGAAATAATATCTATTCCAGATGAGGGTCATAAAAAGTCTGTTACATTAAAAAACTCTATACGTGGGATTTAGGCAACATAACATCAGTTAGGCACTCTGAGAATATTGCAATGGTGCCACACCCTGTTCATTGGTACTCATATTTCTCCGTGAATATTTAATGCCTGGTGTGTGATTTTAAAAAATTTATAGCAATTTTTTCAAGGGTGCTGCAACAAAACTGTCTCCTAACTTTACTTAATTTCTACCGATTTCTTGAATTCATGAGAAAAATACGGCTCCAGTGATAATGTGAATCCCAAAAACAGTCAGATCAAAGACAATGAACAATAAAAAGGTAAAGAAAATTATTTTAGATCACTGACAAGCAAGACACCACTTTGTTGTAATGATGGGTAGATCTTAGTGTACATATTCGGCTATCAAAAATATGGTAAATGATGGGTGTATAGATTGACAAACACTCGTGGGACATACATGTACAGGTCAGGAAAAATGATGTGTGCAAGATCTCTATGGATCTCTTGCAACATTGTATATCAACAAAATGTTAAGCCTTTTACAAAAGGAAGTATTACTGTGTTTTGGGTCCATAGATAGCTTATCATGTTTAAACAATCAAATTGTGCACATTTACTGGAATTGGAAGCATTGTTAAGCTACCATGTCTAGCCCCAAAGTTGAACATATTTTAATATTAAATATCAATCTACATGTAAGAATTACACATTGTCAAAGATCAATATTTTATTTGAACCACACAAAAATCCCCTAAAAGTAAATGGCAAGCACATTGTTTGTTATTTGGAGTTTTCATTCTCAAAATAACAAATAACATACCAGCTCTTTAAGCTTTACCCAAAATCAGCCACTAAATAGGAATAATCAGTACAAATCTCTAATGACTTTTTTCATTTTTCTCATCCATTTAAAGCATGCTTTAAAAACATCAATTGATTATCAATGCAAACAAAGTCCACTGTTTTCCAGTAGTCTCGAAAAATGTAACTTGAAGTCATGGTTAGCTAGAATCTTTAAGGAAAATAGTTAAAAAGAATTGGAAATTTATGCACCAATTCAAGCAAGCAATAATGTGCTGTCATAATAACTTTTGGTTTTGTAGAACGACAAAATTGTTTGCACCCCACCCAAAAGCTATTACAATTTACGACATCTACAAAATTGAATTACCTTGAACCTCGTGCAGTAAAATACCTTGTAGTTGTCGATCAGCTGAGTCAACATGACAATTACAGGACAACGATGTTGAATTATCATCTCCCAAAAGTCTTCCAATGTCTCCGGTAAAGGACCTTGAGTTGCAATAAACTTTGGAATATTCTCACTAGAAGCATTCTAAAAAACATTATACAATCATCAGAGAGTGATACCATTATAAATGCATACTAGAGCTGTTCATTTGTGAAAAAAAAAGAGTTACAAGCAATTATGGTCAATTAAAGGAATCCAAAACAAGAAACTAAGAAATATACATCAGATAATGTTAAACAGAGAAGATTTTCTATTCTGCAAATAATCTGACCTATTGTGCTTTCATACCACAATGTAGCTCGCATTGATGTAGTCGTTTCCCGCAGAATTAAGCATAACCCTTGTGTCATCAACTGAAATAAGAGTCAAGTCTGAACAAAACCATTCACAAGATTGATTTGCAGCCTCAGAAACAAGCATCTAGAATTGCATTATTTTACTGTCCAAGAAAGCTAAAGCAATACTCTTTGGATGCTAAACAAATAGATAAATTGTTATCCTGAAAGCAAGTAATTCTAGTTATTGCAATTAACTTTTGGAGCATGTAATCCATTTCGAGCATTGAAATACTAGCACATTTTTCTAGCTATCCGATCTTCAAGTAGTAGAATGCTCAAGGATACATGGTAGAACATCTGTATAACGATTTTTATGGCCATGTTGATTTGCCACTGAACTTCTTCTCATTAACTCTGGCCTCCTCGACCTACTCAGCTATAAACAATAAAAAATTAAGTCAAACACTAATGGACAAAATATATATAAGAAATTATTTTCCAAAGTTTTCCAGAAGTAATTATTTTAGCAAAGAAATTGCTAACATTGCCAGAAACATAAAATATAGCACGTGCAAATGAAAAATAGTTGAACAATCATTGGGAACACAAGGAAAGAAAGAAATGAACCCCTCCAAAAATCCTCAAAAGAATGGGCAGTCATGAAAATGATTTTCAGCACATTATCGCCCATGAGGGAAGTATGATGCATAGCATACGGAAGTCTTGGCATTGAACCAGACATCTTACACCAAAACATATATCATAGCAGCCATTCGTGAAGATTTCTTATGCATCAATCATATATGAAGGCAAATCCATATCACCATTATAACATCCATCATACCAAGGGAAGATAATGAAGATAGCAGAACTATTCATCAATCATTATTGCTGTATAGTGATCTCATCACACAAACAAAAAAGATAACAGAAAGAGCATGACCAAGCATCAATTACCATCATAGTTTTGATCGGCAAGTCAATATGCAATAAATGGATATGTGAACCATGAAATAACAGTCAGCAAGTATATCAATGCTATCACCATCACTCGAGAATTGATCATGGCTAAATGATCAGCATAATCGTTCATCTCTTAGTATCAATTGGAGGAAGATTAAGAAGATCGATGATTATATCAAACATGGAGAAAACATGTTATCTCTATTGCCACCCAAGGGAAGTTAAATTACTTAATAAATAGTGAAGTAAACAAACTAATTAACAGCAATTATACAAAGGTAGCGATCAGTGATTAAAACTGTTTTGTGTAAGTAATGGAAGGATGTGATTAAGGGACATGTTTGTTCCAAGAAATATTAGAAATATTCTAATAATGCTCTGTCTATCGTGTAGATAGTTTCTATTTTCTGTAGATAGTGTCAGTTGTTTCTATTTTCTGTATATCCGGTATTTATATGAGCTTGGAAGCTCTTTGTAATTAATCAATTCAATCAATACAAGAGAATCTGTTAATATTCTTTTATGGTATCAGAGCGAGAAGATCAAACAAGTTCGTTTTTTTTCTAAAATTTCGTTTTTCGAAATTTTCTAGCCTTCTGAAAAAAAAACGATTTGTTTCTGCTAAAATTTCGTGGGCCGTTTTCGGTTACAAAATCCGTTTTTGTGCAGAGCTGAAGCTTGTTTTTTTCTGCTGGAATGCGTTGTTTTTCGTGGGTCGGTTTTTAAGAGGCTAGTAGTTATCTTTTAACTACTCCCGCGTGAATCCCTAGTGGCGTCTTCAGCCCGCCTGCCGTTTTTCTGGACCATTACTTTCTGGTCATTTCTTCTTGCAGGCCACACCCGACGGTTTCTGGCGGCCTATACAGCTTGCGCAGAGGTTTTTCGGCTATCATTCTTGGACGTCATTTGCAGGCCGATAGTGTCTCTG
>MU221093.1:996166-1019901 GCA_018584345.1 Thuja plicata
TCTATCGTGTAGATAGTTTCTATTTTCTGTAGATAGTGTCAGTTGTTTCTATTTTCTGTATATCCGGTATTTATATGAGCTTGGAAGCTCTTTGTAATTAATCAATTCAATCAATACAAGAGAATCTATTAATATTCTTTTAAGAAAGGGGAAAAACTGATCTATTTTATTAATCCATAATGATAATTACTCAATTATTTGAAGATACAAGTCAAGAAATTAGTTAAGAAAACAACACTGCAAGGAGAAGCAGATCAGATCATTCATGACAATGCAGGAGAGGTTTCTGATATGAGTAATGCTTTAACCAATCTAAACAATGATGCGTGTGCATTGAGAAGTGATTTGATTAGAGAGAAAACAGCCTATGAAGCAGACCACAAAATCAAGCTGATAAGTTTGCATCTCATGGTAACTTGTTTCACATTGTTCTCCATTCGTTACAGCGGGAATTTGACACTTTGCGAGTTGAATGTGGGAAGGTTTATATACCACAATCGAGAGCCTCAATCCAGAAGATACTGCGAGGCACTGAATAAGATCAATCTTATTTTGGACGAAGCAATAGATTTGATTTGGGAACATTGGTCAAGTGATCTGGAAGAAAGAGTAGAGAGACATAGGAAGAGAGAGATTAGACAAGTGGTGGAAGATCTACCAAGAATAAAAATTTCCGAGGATCGTGTGCATGAAAATGCTGTGTGCGATTTGTTAATCTGATTTTGAAGCGGCACAAGAGGCATGCAAGTTCTGTTGCGATGAACACCAGCCTGGTTGGATCCTCATTGCATGATCTCCAACGAGCTAACATATGATAGAAATTTATTACCGAGGTGAGTGGATGATGATCCTTTGATTTTTACCATAACTCCCTCACTTTCTTTATTGATTGGGGCACTAGAAAATATTGCAAAGATAAATTTCTCTATTATGGTGTTTAGACTATTAAAAAAAATTAATAAAAATAAAATGTTGATATTTCTATTGCTTTGCCAATCTATTTCATTATATCTAGTAATATAGATCATCTTAGCATTTTATA
Source organism: Thuja plicata (assembly GCA_018584345.1). NCBI lineage: Eukaryota > Viridiplantae > Streptophyta > Pinopsida > Cupressales > Cupressaceae > Thuja > Thuja plicata. Next base: position 997,209 of record MU221093.1, read on the forward strand.
TGGAAATTTAGTAATATTATTTAGTATTTTGATAATTTAATGTTATAATTTCTTATATAATCATTTCACAGACGTTTGATTGGGTTGAGCATCATTTCAATATTATATATTTTTGTAATATCATGATATAAACATGTAAACTTAATTAAGATTGGCTACAAGGAAGTTTATATCAACATGTTCAAAAATATCATTTCAGATAATGTTGAAAGGTGAGAAGATAGTGGTTCAAGTATGCTAATGATTGTCAAGGCTTTTATTGGATAGTTCTTGCCTTTGAGGTTTATGTTGCTAGTAGACTATAAAGATAGCTTTACTTGATTTAATTTTATTTGATAGTGGTTGTCTTGTTATCATTATCTCAAATGAAGATGATCTTCCTTTGTACAAGTATTGATCTAAAGTGCCTACTTCAGTAACACTAGACCGCAACGTACAATTCTATGATTGAGCTTGTTATGATATGATATAATAGTCAATCAAGATGTTCAAATGTATAAAATAATCTTCCATAGGCTTTACTAAAAACAATTGATGTTGTTAGAGTCCTAGTTAACACTTGATCCTAATCATCTTTGTAGTCTACGACTCGATAATGATGTTCTTAAATTACTATCTTTTTGATAACTAGATTACCCTTCCTTGTGCTCAAATTGCTATGTATTTACCTCATTATCCTACATATATATTCTTGTTCGCTAATCATACTTATCCCATGTTCCTACACCAAGTTGAGTGTTGCAAAGAGTACACCTAATTAAAGCAATCATACGTGTGTTTTTAGTGATAACCTTTATTATGGACTAGTAGTGATCTTATCATAGTATGGACTATTACTTTGTCTTGAGTTTTTGGAATCAATGTCAAGCTATTAACTACACCTAGGTTTCGTCCGACCCTAGAAAGGGTTGCATACCCACTTTCCTGCCTTTATAAATAGATGGTTTGAAATTGAAATAGTTGAACTACAAAGTCTCTGAGCTTGATGTAGGCAAGGCCATCAGTAACGAGCCACCACGACTTAGGTCTAGCCCTTGGGACTTGTCTTTAAAGATTTAAATGAAATTATTTCACTCCTCGATAATATTCGTTCTCCAGCACTCTTTACTAATTTAGGTGTAACTACATTTTTTAATTCATCTAGATAAGATATTGATGAAGGTTATATTTATGATCATGTATCAGACTTTTAATGGATCTTATGTCAAGCATCTAGTTGTGTAGACATGTGTGCAGTTACAAGTATAGGGGCATGGTGAATACAATATAGAAACAAGAAAGCAAAACTCAGGTATGCAGTGATATTTGTTTGTTACTTGAACATTCCAATAAACATCCATTCCAAATATATTCTTTATCCTCTTAGTTTCTAGTTATATGATATAACAAGTAGGATTATACTTTGTTGCAATAATAATGTAGTACATTATTGTTTTAAAAAAATAAATTCCATATGTTTTAGTACATGTTTTGTCCTCGTTCCAAGGTTTCTTTGACGGGGATTAAAAACAGGGCTCTGCAATCAAGGGAGGCTACTTTCTCAGAAAGTTCACAGACTACCCTGCCTCAATCTACTCCTTGCCTTGGTAGTGGTATGTGTTAGTGGTCTTCACTTTCATGTTTGCCATCGAGTTTGCATCGTATTTTTTGTTTTGTTTGTTGTCCCGTGAGTCCTGGTGAGTCCTAGCCGAGTCTTCCAACTATGCCAAAGGCTATAAAAACCTGAACCCATAGCTCTGAATTTCAACTCCAAATCAACCTCCAAACAATAATGAATTGACCAAGCACTAAATCTTTATGCTTCAGCAATAACATGATTAATTTTCCAATCAAAATAGCTTTATTCTGAAAATTGCAAAAGTACCTTTATTTCTGAATCAAGCCCTTAACCCCTGAAAATTTATCTCCAATGGAAACTTCTCAAATTTGGCTCAATTGAAAACTTTGTCGCAAATCCACCCTTAGAAAGAGTCAGGTCTCATCCAACCCTTATTGATCTACTGAAGATTCTCGTCCTCAACTTCACATTAACCTTCACATTAGATCCATAAAAGCATGCTTACTACAACCCAACAAGCCTCCTTATAAAGAACACCAACCTCTATCTAGAAGATTAGGCCGCATTTAACTTTTGCAAGGCCTCATTAAATATTTGTCACAACTAGAGAACTTAATTTAATAAAGTGACTTATTTTATTATTTTATTACTTTCACTTTATTTTATAATTAAATTAATCAATTGAAGTCATCCCTTTATAATAATATTAATTTTTGGACAATTTAATTAATTATTTTAAATGTCAATAAAAATTTGGGGATATTACAGTCCTCCCTGCCCAACATTGCTTGTCTTCAAGCAATACGCTACATCCCTTGTGGAATTTTAAAATAATCGTTTTAAGTATTTCACAGGAAGTCTGATGTTATATTGAAATATGTTTATTTTGAATCTGATTGGATAGTGATGCTTTTGAAGGAATAAAGTAATATGTTGATGAATAATGATGTATACTGACAAACTTGGATAATTGTTGGTAAACCTAGATGATTTATGCTAGCATCTCTCTCTCTCTCTCTCTCTCTCTCTAGAGAGAGAGAGAGAGAGCAAATATATATTTATATACTTAACGATACTTGTGTGATGGCACAGAGCTCAGTAAATTATATACATGCATTGCACTACAAGTTAACGTGATCTAATAATTGCATAACTTCTTCATATTTATATATTGCATATCTATTCAAATTTAAGATGGAGAATTTAATAAAAAATATGATTTAATCTTTCAAACCCAAACCGTAGTGGTTTCTACCTGAATTACTTTATCCATATTGGAAGTGACGATGGTAGAAACACCGCCACCTTGCCACTGTAAGAGGCAAGAAGGAGCTCACCACTTGTAACATGCTAATCCTTAACCAATTAAATTTTAAACAAATACCAACCATTTCATAGGAAATAAAACTTTTCTATTAACTAACTTTTAACAGGAAATAATTGTTTCCCTTTCACATGAATATGAAAAACTTCCAATAACTTATTTAACCAACTTCATAAAGGAAATTTGATATAAAAGAAAATGCCTTCACATGACAATAGAATATCTAACGATAAAAAATTGATTCATCAAGAAAGAAAATTAATTGAATAAGTGAAATAACTAACTGTAAGCAAGACATAACGAAAACCTGTAAATGAAGTGGCTATGCTTTGTTCCTTTACTGACATTTGTTCTTGGTGTCTTCTTAGGAGAGGGAGAGTATCATCAGAGGCTTTACCTCCCAACCATTGACCTTTCGATCTCCCACACAACTTCCTTTTAGAAGTGGCCCAACCCTACATGAGAGGTGCAAAAACGGGATCCAGTCTTATTGTCATATGAGTCTTGGTGTCTAGAACCCACAACCATTTTAGCCGGTCGCGCTCTATAGACTTCCATGCCTATGAAAATGAGCTTACTAACTAGACGTGTACTATTGGTTCATGTGATTGACGGTTACTACACCATTGCATAGCACCACCTTGGCCAAGGATATATTAATGCAAGCATTGTACTTGGTGTTGTCAGTATAAACATGTTACTCGTATATTCAGTCTTCCCCAACCTTAACAGGACTTATTGTCGCACTTGGCAATAGTGGTGCAGAAACCTTAAGAATGGTGACTCGCTGACTCACTGGCATATGCAGAGAACATCTATGGTTCTTAATAGTTCATGACCAACTAAGGGGAGTCCCTTCCAAACAATTCTCAGCTGTTATAATTCATTATTAATATGATTGATTTTATCTCCTTCATTCTGTTTTCCTTCCAAGGATAAGAAAAGGAACCCTTTCCAAATGTTGTCACTGTTTACTTATCTGATTCAGGTTTGATCCACTAATTCAAGAAAGATGATACAACATTCTTATTGATGGCACACTATCATACTCATATAATGATCTGGGTTTGCCCCACCAAAGGATAATTCACCATACATGAAGTTTACAATATTATTATCTCTCAAGTTTATCATTGCAGATTAAGTAATGATTAAGTATTACTCCACAGAAGGGCAGCTCCTTGAGTATGTATAATTGTGCCCGATGTTTTAAGGCTAGGTGTTATGACCACCATGTATTCCTAAGAATGGTTTTAACCGATATGCAAGTTCATAGTAAGTTACAAATTTGTATCTGTTATACAGATTCATAGATAATATGCTCAATCCTAGATGGCATTCAGATGCAAATCTGACATGCAAGTTCGTAATGATACATTGATTCATTTCAAAAATTCAGATTCATGAAGATATATGGATTCATATCTGAATGGCAGAATTCACAATAGAATTTACAGATTAATAAAGAATCATGGATTCATGTCAGAAACACAGAATTCACAATGATGTGCAGATTCATAAGGATGCACGGAAATCACATCAGAAAGGCAGATTTGTTATAGTTATTCATGACATGGGTTTTCATTCACCTATTCGGCATAGAGCACGTCTACTAAAGCAGATTGGGTTCAATATACAAACAATGTTTTTTGATTCTCTTCACTCTCATATTCAAGACATAGATTCTCGTTGCTAATGCAGGTCGCCATCGAAGGAAAGATTACATGGGAAGTCATATCTAGCACACATTAGCCGATATATAAGGGAGTATTTTAATATTAATTCCATAATGCTACACCATAATACTGGCAATGGGCTTGATTATCATTGAAGGCTGTTAGGCAAAAGAGGCCCTCAGAGCTAGTTTAGATTTTTGTTAATTGAATGTCTTATTATTAGAGTTACAGGTTTTCCCTAACTTGATTGTTTTAAAGGATTCAAAAGCAATGAAAGAGTTTGCTGATGCTTATTAGAGTTAAATATCTCTCTATTTATGTTTTTCTCTCTTCCGTAGATTTGTTTTTATTCTAATGGTCACTCTTCTTCCATGTTTCCATATTCTCTCTCTGTTCAATATGGAAACTTCCTTTTGTTTCTATTTCTCTCTCTTTGTTCGTTATAGAAACATTCTCTTGTACACTTGTATATATAGATCATTCTTCATCATTTGTTAATAACACATAAAAATAGTTTACCAATTAATTAGCGTAATATGGCATCAAAACTATTTTTTTCAAAAAATAATAATTTCATTCTTGAAATTTTCTGTGTTATTTTTCGAAATAGTTTGTTCGAAAAAAAATTATTTCTTTACGAAATTTTTAGATTAAAAATTTTTTAATCTCCTTGGCTTGGTTTGTGTTCAAAATTCTGGGGATTGTTCATTTTCTCCAACAACCTGACTAGGGTTTTTGCTTCTCAGCGTCGGCTTTCCCTCTACAAATTGCGTTTGTCTGAACTTTTTGGGCCCATTTTTTTGCACTCACAACCATCATCATGGTCATTTTTTCTCTGCAGCAAGCCATCTTCAAACCTACGCCACAAATCTGTGTCAAACGGAGGCCATTTTCTGCAACACAGAGGTCGATTTTCTTTTTTTGCAGCTGTCTGATAAAAACGACTTTCTGTGGAGTTGTCTCTTGCTTTCACAGGGATTTTTGTTCTTTTTTTTCTGCTGTTTCGACCTTCCAGTCAAGAAATCCGCCATTTTTTCTCAGACATTTGCTTATATTCTTCAACTGGCTAGGGTTTCATTCAAAACTCTCTTTTTCCGCGCCAGTTTGAAAAACTAATTACAGATTTGTGGTGGGCTTTTTAAACCTCAGCTGGGTTGGTGTTAGATTTTTCTAGGTGCATCGGTTTTTGTGCCTTGGTTTTTGTGCCAGTGGATTTCAAATCCAATTTCATCCATTTTTTATGGATCTTCTGTTGATCTGCCTCGAAATCCGTGAACCGGATTCTTTATTGCTTTTTCAGGTTTTTCACATTTTTTTTGCATTGAAAAACGTGCAATGGTGTCTCTTACCAAGCTTATGTTGGAAGGCAATCAGCACTTTAACAGAAAGAATTACAACACATGGAAGCAAAGAATGCTGACCATCTTCGACTATCGATGCCTTGATACTCTTGTTCTAGGGACAGAGACTCATCCTGCATCAATCCGAGCATATCAGGACAAATTTGATGACCGGAATCGAGAAGTTGTCATGCTTCTCAAGCTCTCTATCACAGATGATCATTTGCCTCAAATTCCTTCTGGCAAGGTAGCTGCAGAGATCTAGACTACACTGAAGGACATGAGACATCTGACAAAAGCAGAGCTTTCTTTTTGAAGAATCAGCTATTCTCTATAATTATGGATGAGCACATGTCCTTACAAGAACATCTTTTGAAGATTAAGGACATCAAAGATCATCTTGAGGCCATTGGACGTAAAATGGAGGAAGAGGATATGGTAGTCATTATTCTAAAAAGTCTACCACATTCCTCTGAGCACTTTATTGAGACGCTCAACATTACAGCAACTAATGTTGACCTCAAATTTCTAAATTTGTGCACCAAACTTCTGCAGCAAGATCGTTGGAAACAACAGTTTGGTAGCAGTGCCACTTTTTCCTCTGAACAAATTTGCAATCCAATCCTTTCACAAGGATAAAGGCACATCTTAGTCATCAGCTCAGCCTCAAGAAGCTCAAAGAAGAAGCACTTTCGGTGCAACTATTGCCACAAATTTGGTCATGTGATCAGAGATTGTGGGAATTGGATTGCTTCTAAACAGCGGAACCAGGCAGGGTCTCAGCCACATGCCAATGTTGCAGAACATGCAGACCTCAATGATCAGCCCGAGTCTGCCTTTTACACCTTTTGAGGATTCACTTGCAGACTTTTGTTTTGACGTTAGATTGACCATTAAGGGAGGGTATTAGAGTTAAATATCTCTCTATTTATGTTTTTCTCTCTTCCGTAGATTTGTTTCTATTCTAATGGTCACTCTTCTTCAAAGTTTCCATATTCTCTCTCTGTTCACTATGTAAACTTCCTTTTGTTTCTATTTCTCTCTTCAAAATGTTTCTATTTCTCTCTCTTTGTTCATTATAGAAACATTCTCTTGTACACTTGTATATATAGATAATTCTTGATCATTTGTTAATAACACATAAAAATATTTTACCAATTACTTAGCATAATAATGATACCGGATGAACATATATGCATGTTAACTCAACAGAATTCCTCTACGATGATTCTTGCATTCAGGTACATTTGATTCTTGAAATAATTTCACAGATAGCTTACCAACAGCAGATTGAAGATGAAATGATCGTTATGATAAGATCTTATTTCTTTCGCTAAATAGCTAATGACTTCATTCCTCTTAATCATATACATGACAGGATTTGAACAGCCAAGAATTATTATCAAATTTCGTATGCATTATGTAATGGTTTATTGATCCCATACAATACTGACAGATCAGAATGATATTTGATTACTTTGTTATTTACTATGATATTCTTAACAGGAAATACGATTCTTTCTGGAAACAAGAATCTATAGTCTTTGAAATGTTGACTTATGAAATTATAATTACTCATATGCACCAAGAATGTGTTCAACAAACGTGAATGCTAATGATTAATCTTCGAATCCATGCAATGAAAAGAATCTTCGATTCAAGAAAGACTTGCCTGACTTGTTTAATGAAAATGATGAACAGAAATTGATCTGAGAGAAGACTCGATCTACCAAGTTGAAGCTCTCTCTCTCTCAGCCAGAAACAATGGAGATACAGAATGATAAAGCAAGTCTATCAGCAGCTCGATTCTATAACGCTACTGATTGCAGATAGGAGTCCCTTAGTGGCTCGATACGTCATGTACCAAATGATAAAATTTCAGATGTAAAATGATTACTACATTTCCCCCATCTCCCCAATGCAAAAGTGTTTCAAAGAATGAAGATCGAAAACCATAAAGACCAACACCCTCCACTAGGAGCGGTTTCCCCTCGGTGGCAAGAAGAGTAACTCCTTGTCACCTCAGTGGCAAGGAGTTACTGATTTTATTATTTAGGCTTGGTGAGGTCAGCCTGAAGATTAATAAAATTCTGGTCAGCTTCCTAGCCTCTCTCTCTCTCTCTCTCTCTCTCTCTCTCTCTCTCTCTATATATATATATATATATCAATTATCTTTGCTCTATATTCGCTGCTATTGGTCAATTAATCGCTGGGTTTGGCTAACTGCTGTTTTTAATAATATAATCGCTGCTAAGTGAGATTACTGCTTCATAAATAATTAGATTAATGCCATAGTTTTCTGTAAGCACAACCTATTCTTTGTTTTGTGATGCCCTTAGCTAATCACACCCTTACTCCTTAAATATGTACCCTTAGTCTTCATTCAAAGAGAATCGGCCCTAAAGTTAGAATCAGATTTATTTTGTTTTAAACCTCATTAGGTCGGCTAGCCTGGATAAACTCAGTCAGCCTCGTACATATAGTGCCTTCAAGGCAGGGGCATGACAGAATCTTGCAAAACATTTTCTAGGATTTACCGGCTCTTTCCCCCTAAAATATATTGAACTTTAAAATTTGGCCTGGTAACATAAAATTTATGACCTTTTAAACGATGTACTGTCTGCTGGAAACTGCAGATTGAAGTTGTGAATTAATTTATATGATTTAAGTTCATTTAACTATGCAAATTTATCAATTATTATAATCATTTATGAGTATACTATGTGATGAATATGGGTGAATTTCAAAAACCTTTCATTGACTTCTGGGAAGAGTTCTAGACTTCAAAATTAACAATAAGTAAGAGCCTTGTTTCCTAAATCACCTGGTAATGAGTGTATTTAGGGAACATGTGGGTTATGCAGTAGGCTCCTTGGCATACTATTCAATAAATGTCATTACCTTGAACTTATAATATTAAATTAACGCTAGTAAGGGCTTTGTCTTCTAGTTAATGTTTATCTATTTTACATAATGTCAAGGCATCATTGTGAGATGATTGAGATATAATATCCTATTAACATTGAATGTCATTGATTTCCATGCGCATGTGCATTACTTTGGTGGATTTACTTCCTCTTCCGTTATATGTTAACAATAGACAAGCGTATTAGATATGTGAAGCATGAGCACATAGGTATGCTAATTATCAGTACTCACCTAGTTAATTGGATTCCACTATACATGTTGACCACACACTACTAGATCCTTAGTGATGGGTTGGGCTTCTCCAGTGGACTAGCACGGAGAAACTCGTGCTTCTTGGTAGGGCGGATATCATCTCAATTTCTCTCTTCTGCTTCAAATTATGTAGAAAGGAAATAGAAGAAGAGAATTGCTGTATTTGGTGACCTACTGATTGAAAGTAGATATCCCTTACTTCTAATACGAGAAAGGAAATAGAAGAAGTTTTGTAATATGAGAGTGTGTTGCACCATATAAGTCATATGAAAAAGTTTACCGGAAACACTGCAAATTTAAGAGGACACCCGGTTACTGCAAGCGTTAAAAAAACTCCAACATCGCCCTTCCTCTGTTTCAAACCCCGTGCTCTAAGGTAGTGAAACCCCAAGAAAAGACAAAAACTCAAGATTGTTCAATAAACCAGAAGCTAATCAGCAAATCGGGAATATCTGGCCAATTTACTCCGGAATATTTGAAGAAAATCCTAGTTTTTATCTAATCACAGCTGTCAATTCATTTTCTATTTTTAGAAATTATGATTGAAATTTGTTTTTTGCCTCGCCGAATCAATGCAGTATCCATGGCACGCTACTGTGGCCCGTCCGCTTGTTAAAAATCGATTTCGCGCATATGACATTATAACCTACACGAACAGATGCTACACCAAGTTCTATGCGTGCAGTTTGGGAATGGTGGAAAAACAACTGATACTGGAATGAAATAGACCACGCAGTGCCGTCCAAACATTTATATAAAACAATAAATGCGAAGAAAATGCAGAGTACCTGCAAGGCTTCGAACTCTTTGAAAACCTTGGTGCGGCTGCTAAGCGTCTGCTTTAATTGTGCGAGGGCCTCGGAACAGAAGCTGAACTGAGAAGGGGAAAGACTTAAGCTTGAGGGACGCGCAACATCGCCCGCCCGCTTTAAAACGTCATTCGTGTCTATGGATTTAGAAGTGCTGGGAATGGTGACGTTCTCGTGAGAGGCCGCCATTGCCGACCTGCGTGAAGCAAAAGCGTTCCCCGTCGCGAAAGCACTTCCCTTGCAGATTTTCTTTGGCCCGTCTAGAAAGCTTCCGCTGGTAACTAACTTTTGTTTTCCTCTGGGCGCGAGTTCGAATCTGGTGCAGAGCAATGCTCCTCTGTCCTCGCTATTATGCGTTTCAGTTCAGACGTAACTGCCCCATATGCTCAGAATTCAGTTCGAATATTTTCTTAAATCTAATTAGCGTATAGGAAAACACCAATTCCTAAAAGTGGTATTCTTCCCTATCTTGTCTTTAGTGAACTTTTTGTTTCACGAGGAGCGGTTGGTTATTTGCTAAATAAGTTGTATTTCTTCTTTTTTTAATTTAAATTAACATAGCGTGTAATGAGTATTTGTTAGTAAATTTTAAATCAACATGTCATCAATGATTATTGTATACACTAGCAATTGCCCCTTGGTGGGTTATGGGTATGTAGAAGAGATATAGAAGGTCAATTAGCATAAATTTTGGTCTATGTTTTGCACATGTACTACATGAAATTAGTTTAACAAATGATTTTGTTTGCATCAAAAAGCTTATAATGGAGAAGTGATAGCCTCAAATCAATATACATCTATTTGCATAAAGAGAGAGTGGGAGAGCTTTCTATCTCTATATTTATCAAATTTTTTAGAAGCCTTTTAAAAAAAAAGGCCGCAAAGCAGCGAAGTTCTTGCCAAAATGCTAGAAAGCTACTTAAACTTGTATTTTGCATATGTTATAGGATGTAAACATAATAAATATAAGAAGTTGACTATGTGCTTAGATTGTAAAGAACATTGTGGTTAAGCTAATATTAATATTAAACTATTTTCTAAAAACCACCACTTTTCCAAGGTCAAATAAATGTTTAATATTGCCTAAAGTAGATAACCATGAGGTCTTTCACTTTATTAAATCCCAAGGTCTTTAGTCTATGATCCTGAAATTGGACATGATGAAGGCATATGATAGGGTATGCTGGCCCTTTTTAAAGAAGGTTATGCATAAGTTGGGATTTTCTTCCAAATGGATTAAGTGGATCATGGCATGTGTCAAAGGGCCTAGAATCTCAGTTTTGGTAAATGGATCCCCCTGTGGTTTCTTCTCCTCTTCTCAGGGAATCAAACAGGGGGATTCACTATCTCCATTCCTTTTCATTATCATGGCTAAAGGTTTGAGTAGACTTATTGCTGCTAAAAATGCTCAGGGTCTTTGGGAGGGTATCCCTCTACATCATTCTCAGCTCTGTCACTCACACACTATTTGCAGATGACTCCTTGTTATATGGGAAGGGCACTTTTCAGGAGGCGAAGGTCATTAAAGATACCTTGGAGGATTACTGCTCTCTCTCAGGCCAAAACTTAACACGTCAAAATCCAAGATTTTCTTCTTCAACCTTTCGAGACATACTCAATCTGCCATCAATAACTTGCTTGGTTTGAAATTGTTGAAACCCCTAATAAGTATTTTGGAATCCCCCTCTTCCAGGGTTCCTGCAAGGGCTCTTTCTGGGACAATATTTTTCAATCCATCAGAGATCGAATTGCGTCATGAAAGGCAAGATGGCTATCTCTAGCAAGAAGAATTTTGTTAGTTAAATCAGTCCTCTCCTCCATCCCAAACTACATTATGTCAGTTCTCCTGGCCCCTAGATCAGTCATGGAGAAGATTTGGAAATACCTTAAAGATTTTATTTGGAGATGCAATATGGATAATTCAGCTAAGATTCCCCTAGTAGCATGGGATAAGATCTGTTTACCAAAGAATTGTGGGGGTGCTGGCATTCATAGTCTGTATGAGAGAAATATCAGTTTAGGAGCCAAATTATCTTGGAAAGTGTATGAGAATCTGGAGTCTCTATGGGCTAACATCATCAAGACAAAGTATTTGGACTCAGATGATCCTACTAGGATCTTCACAATAAAAAACCCTCCTTCGAGATTAGCAATGTAGAATTTTGTCATCAAATGCAGATAGGTTATTCTTCCCTATTCATCTTGGGTGGTGAACTTTGGGGACAAGGTTAACTTCTAGGATGACTCTTGGCCTGCCCTCATTTCATCTTTACCAAGTTGTGCTCCAGAAACTAAAAATCTTCTCCAGCAGTAGTGGGGGATCTTAGTTAAAGATCACTTTGTCCTATCTAAATCAGTTGACGGGCTTAGGGAAGACTGGAAATATCCCTCTCAGCTCCACCTTTCTCAGGCTTAGAAAGACTTCTTGGCTAGTATCTTTGAACAAAGGCCCCTTTTCATCAATTAGGAGGGTGACAAGTGGATTTGGACATTAGCTCCTAAAGGCAGATATTCAGTTAAGCTTGGCTACTTTTCTTTATCCAATAAAGACCTCCATCCTAGCAGGCATATCTTTTCTTTTTGTTGGCACCCTGTTGTTCTACCTAAAGCAAGTTCTTTTCTGTGGTTGGCCATCCTTAAGAGAAACCTTTCTAGTGATCACCTATTCAGACTTGGTATTGGTGATAGATTCCAATGTGTTATGTGTGGGATGCATCTAGAAGACTCAAACCATCTTCTAGTAACCTACCCTTTTGCCCAATATATTTGGTATTGGATCCTCAGGAAGTTCGGATGGAATGGCCCCCTACTGAATGAGCTAATGGGCCTCCTTGAACTATGGCCCCTTCTCTTTAAAGACTCCTTTGCTCAAATTTTGAGGGTGATCCCTACAGCGATCACTTGGAGCATTTGGTCATAAATAAATAAGAGGATTTTCAAAAAGGAAAAATGCTCGATTAAGCAAGTTTGTGATGTGGTAGAAAAGTCAATCTCAGAAATGGTTAATGCCTTTACTTCCATATCTAAGTTGATTTATTCTTTATTCTTGTCTCAAGATTCCTGGGTGTTGAACTCGTGGCCACTCATTGTTATTCCCTTCAAAGGAGTATTAATTGGCAAGCAAACTAAGAGGGAGAGAAGGAAGGACATTAAGTGGGATCCACCTGATAAGAATTTTGTCAAACTTAATTTTGACGGGGCTTCAAAAGGAAACCCAAGGATTTCAGGGGCAGGATATGTCCTAAGAGACTCAAACTCCAGAGTTATTTGAGCAGCATACTCCAAGATTCCCTTTGGTTCTAATAATATTGCAGAAGCAAGAGCCCTACAACTGGGAATTGGCCTTGCCATCTCTAAAAACATTCATAGAATCCACATTGAAGGTGATTCTCAAATCATAACCTCAGCCATTATGTTGGGAAATTCTTCTAGTTGGGAGATCCAATATATTCTTAAGGAGGTGAGAAGTCTATTGTCCAATTTTGAGGAATACAAAGTCTCACATTGCTACAGAGAGGCAAATGGCCTATCTGACTAGTTAGCTAATAAAGGAGTTGGTTTGGAAAGAGGCTCATTCGAATGGGATCTGGAAGCATTATCCAAATCACTTATTGATGATAAAGGTTCAGATTGGGTGCTCGGTGAAGCAGTAAACCTTCTTCAAGTCTTCCTACTCGGTAAAAGCCCACCGAGCAGCAGTGACTTCTCAATGTAAGTCTACCGAGCCCCATAGTCTTCTTGGTAAAATCCGACCGAACAGTCATCTCTTCACAGAGTACTTCTCGGTGGAATCCACCGAGCCACCTATTTTTCACTGAGCACTAGTCAAGGAAGGTAGTCACCGAGCCCGTGTGGTGATTCATCATTCGAGTGTTACTTCATCGTGATCTCGTCGGTGTTGGTAGGTACCCAAGCCTGGGCTTCTATCGAGTGAACAACACAGTTTTTGAGGCTTAGTTTTTTTCTCATCTCTCACATCATTCATTGTCTTTTATTACTCGCACATGTGATGGGCAAGTATCTCCAGGCGATGCTAGATTTGGGTGACGTCTTCAGCGCAAAGCATATATGTACTTCATAGTTATTGTCGGCGTTCCTCAATAAATTTGATGACGTTTTGGTTCTATTAGGAATTGAATACTTGGAGGGGAGCCTTTAGAGTACAAATTATTATCGTCGTACCTCGTGTGAATTGATGGTCGACTTCCTTTATAGCCTTTGCGTTGTTGGTTCTTTGTTGCTCATTTCTTTATGTTCTGCTACTTGATTTCTTAAGGTTTTTGCAGTATTATGCATAATGGGGTATGGTTATTTAAACCTTCAGATTTGGATGCCTATCCTCAGTTGGGAGTGCCCAGTTTCTGAAGATTACCTACATCACCACATGCAAGTGGTCTTCCAACATTTGCTTAAGGAGGTGGAGAATGCTATTCGAAGGGTTATCAGGGAAAATCTTCTTTTTCCTTCCTCACCCAGAAACTTACTTCTTTCACAAGTTCTCTCAATTTTTCATCGAATTTCTATGATATGATGCAAGATTACACTTCCTTTCGTGGAGATGGCAGGCCAGGTGGTCCATGGGGATTTTGCTTCCACAGAGACTATTCACAGGGCTCTGACTGAATATAGCCTATGTGGCTCTCAAGCTTGGGTCGGGGGTTTGTTCTCTCCTTCATGTCTAGATAATGACAAAGCTTATGTCAAATTATATGACAACTTTAAACTTTGTGTGGCCGCGAGGGATTCGAGGTCGTTTCGTTGCATTCTCAACAACCTGGCAGGTTTTCTTCCAACCTCAGTGATGGCAAATGCTCTTTCGTTGTTTGATAGCATTGTCACTATCCTCTCTTTCGCGCAGAATGGTGCAACTTCAAATTCCATGTCGCTAGCCTTCTAGGTCCCCGAGGAACCAGTGTCCTCACCTCCCATCAAGGAATCCACTGCCTCTGCCCCGACGTGCCAATGCTCCTGCTACTATCATGGCTTAGTAAAGCCTTGGGAGTGACCTGTTCGCAGCCATGATTCTCTTTTTTGATGACTTGTTTAGGTTTTTTGGGCTGGTTGGTGAGTTTTTTGCTACGTCCTCTGATATCAGTTTTTGGCCAATTCAGTGAAGTTTTCGGGGGTTATGCTTCAGGATAGCTATTAGTTTTTTGTTGTGCTCGGTGTTACCGACATGCTTTGTGGGAAATTCTCGCTGGTATCTATTTGTAAATATTATTTTCTTTGGCTGTGAAAGGAGGTTTTCTTCTCTGCTTCTTTCCTCCTGGAGCCTTTCGAAGTAGTTTTTATTAATAAAATATAATGGCTCCGTCCCTTTTTGCCAAAAAAAACAAATATTGCCCAAAGTTAGATAAATGTTTAATATTGCATTGTCCCAAAAAATAGTTTGTAAAAAAAATTCCATAAAAATCACTCATATCGCTAAAAAATTTTAGCCAATCAAATTACAGATAAATAATTTTCTAAAAATATATAGTTAAAAAATTTGCATGTATACTTTAGTTAATATAAATAAATTTGCAACATGAAAAATAACTAACTTGTGATTTGCTAATAAGGAAGTTATTAATAACAAGTTAAAAAAAGTGTGTTGCTTATAGTTCACACAACGGCAAGAACTAAAAAATATTAGAGGGTAAAAAAATAGGAAAATAAGCCTTTTAAACAAGGCGCTCGAGTGCAGCGAAGTTCCTACCAAATATTCGCAGGTCTATTTTGTTATGACAGTATTTGTAGAGGTATGTAAGAAGACAATTTTTGAAAAAAGACTTAATGTGTGGAGCTAGAAATATGAATATAACATAAGAAAAAGATAATTATAAAAGGGAAATATTAGAATTTATTAAAAAACATTTGAGAATAAAATTTGTCGTATATTGCAAAGTCACTTAGAAATTAGCTCTCATTTAGCTTATTTGATTATATCTAAAAAGAACAATAACCAATAAGTTGTGTAAACCATCTAATTGACAAATAGCTTAGCATATAATGAAAATCAAAATTGGAAGGGGCAATTAGCTAATTATTTGCATGAGGGAGTAAAATGGCGTCCTACATTTTAAAAACTTTCAAATTCCATACAGTAGTCAAAGCTGCAACATGCCAATAAATTTTCTTGTATAAGAAGATCCATATATTTTATTATACAGTGTTATTAAATTATTTTTCTAAAGAGTGGCATACAATTAAAAAAATTGCGGATTGAAAGGGTAGGTGACTTTTTGAATGAGCTTGTATTTAGATGACATGGAAGACTACAAGTGCCTAAATTTATTGAGGCATTTTTATTTAAAGTTGACCAAAATTTGGATGTAAATAGAAAATATAATTTATTTAAGCATCAATGAAATTCATAAGTAGAATTCCATTTCACACGAAGTATTGGGAATATTTTTGCAGCATTTTGAATGGACATGTTAGTTGTGATTTGAAGTTTATTTTTAGGTGTAAAACATTAGTTGTGAGTTGATCGACCTACGCTAGATCCTAGACAATTGATTGGCCAAAGATTTGATGTCATTACACCATCTATGACACCCGCTATAAACAAAGAAGTCAATGCTTCCCAGAAAGAATAAATGGACATGATTGATGATATTGCATCTACGGCTAGTACTATTTTATTAGATATGCTAATGTAATTTTTTGCCATTTCACCACTTATTCCCTGTCATTGTGATGTTATTTTATATTCACACGAGCAATGTTCTGAGTGTTAAATCATAGTAAACGAATGACAAGGACTCTTATCTAACATTTTGTAGCTCACTTTAAACATCATTTGCAGTGTTTTTGTCCAGTTTAGGATCAGACAAAATAACAATATAAACTGGATACTCTTTTTAGCATTTTCTTTTAAGCACTTTTTGTGTACAAAAATTTTCTATCATTTTTCAAATTGTTTGAAATAATTGTTTCATTCTTGATCTCTCTACCTGCATAGGTAAATAAGTTGGCCAAGGGATTTCTAGATTTAATGTCATTAAAAAGTACTGAAATCTTCCCATTTCTTTGAACTAGTCTATCATTATAATTTGTAAGTTTGTTATTGTCATTTCTTGTGCAAGTCCTCACAATTGATTTCTTTTTGTATTCTGTTAAAAAAAACTAAACATTTCAGAGTCCATTTTGAGCACCAAATGCTCATTTGTTTAGTCCATTAGAAAAGATATCACATAATCTTTAGTAGCTATACAATAATAATTTTTGTCAAATTGTTTTTGGAGGCGGGGATGATAAGCCTAGAAATGATCAGATTTTCATCTACTAGTTTCAACATTATTTAGAAAATATCAAAGATTACCATGTGATATTGATCACTAGCATTACAACAAGTGCAATTTAAAATTACAAGAAATCTTCTTAGGGTAGATACATGTTCGTTTATTGTTGTAGTAATGAAATGCATAACAAAATACAACTATACAAAATCAATGAATAGAAGAAGAAGATGAATTCTTGAAGTCAAGAGAATAATGTCAAGAAAAACAAAGTCCACTAACATATGACCACGGATCATGAAATTAATTAAGAGAGAAGAAAGAAAGAAAATTAAAATTGAATCTCATTATCTTAACAAGAAACACAATGCAAGTACCTTACATTATCATCTAGATTTCTATGAGAAAGAACACCGAACCCATAATATATGAACAAAAATAACGCAATCATAACAATTGTGTAAGACACCAACAATGATAGATCCAACACTAGAAAATAAACAAAAAAACATGGTAAGTACAATGACAAAATTGGAAAAAAAAAAATTGTGCAAAAGAATGGAATTTATTCCTAAAATTTGGGAGGAAAATTGAGGAAAATGAATGAAAGAAGTGTTGGAATCATTTGTCGTTGCACCAAAAGCTTGAACTATCAATGCCTAATACAAATGCTATATTTAACCCGAGCGATGGGAGGGGTTAATCCATGTCACGAATCTCCAAGGAGGTGTTGACCACCAAGTCAACAATCTCCCCCTCAACACTGACTAAGCCTTCAACACCCACTGAAGGGAGACATGCACTCGTGACCCAAGGCTCTGATACTCATTATTGGAATCATTTGTCGTTGCACTAAAAGCTCGAACTGTCAATGCCTGATACAAATGTCAGATTTAACCCGACCGACAATAGGCAATTAAGTCATGTCATGAATCTCCAAGGAGGTGTTGATTGTAGTGCCCACCCTTAGTAGTGTAGACACCCTAAAATGGACATACTTGTGACTTGACATTAAAAGTTCACTAATTTTCATCTATTAATTAATGGTCTTTTAATCGTTAATTAATCATCTATTTTCTTCTAAATTCATTTCATCTATTAATTAATGGTTTTTTAATCATTAATTAATCATCTATTTTCTTCTAAATTAATTCCCCAACTCATCTAATCAAATCCCCAAAACTAATTAAATAATTAATTTTATTTAATTAATTAGCCTTAATTGATTAGTTACCATTAATTAATTATTAAATTCAATTTCCTATGGTTTAAATTGAAAGATTTAAACTTACTAATTAAATTCTTCCAATTAAATTGATTTTAATTAAATTAATTTAATTTCATTCAATAAAGCAATTCTAAATAAAAAATAATTCAATGATCTCACATGTTGAAAACTTTAATTACATAACTGAATTAAATATTTATTTATTTATTTTCAAAGAGATAATCCTTAATCAGATCACATGGGTTACTCCACCCATCTCTCCAGTTCACATGGGTAACACCACCCATCTCTCCAGTTCACATGGGTAACTCCGCCCACCTCTTCAGTTCTAAAAGGTAACTTACAATTAGCTCTTCAGTCAACCAAACTCTATCTCCTCTCTCTCAGTTGAAGAGGTGGAGTTTACTGATGGCTTCTCTAGTTCCCTTTGATCTCAATCGTTCATCTCCCTGTCTCTGGGATTGATCTCAACCGTTCATATGATCCTTAATTCCTATATAATAAAACCTTCATAACCATTTTAAGGATCCAGGATTTCAAGCTCTCATGCGCCACTACTCCGTCAGTTTGGTTCTAGCATTCAAGCCATCTTGCGATCACAAATCCATTCAATTATCGAGTAAAAGAAAGCATTCTCAAGTCAAAGGGTTAGACCTCCATGAACAAGGTACATTAAAACCCTTTCATATCAAAGAAATTTTTTATGGTCATGGCCTCCATAACAAAAATCATTCTCAAGATGTTGGTAGCCCTTCCAAATCCAAATCCAAACGTATACCATCCCTTCACCCCTTCCATCCATCTTAGGTCCATATATTCCTCCATCCACTAGTTCACAATCCACTTCTCCTTTTCTAAATCAAGGTCAGCAGAGGCACACATCTTGGACAACCTTCCACTCATCCAAAAAGTCTCCATACCATTATTATCCATCCATGAATCACATTCCCATTTCAAGCAATTTGGATGCCAAACACAAGTTCCATAAGTCAAAAAATCCACTTGCAGTCAAGGATCAACATGTCCAGTCTAATCGACATGTAAAAACAAAGAAAAATATGATCCAAAAGGAAAAAGAAATGTTCAAAAGGCCCCTTGAGAAAAAATAAAATTCAAAATTAATATGGGTTCCTAAATATCTTATAGAAACAATGCATTCTAAGGGCCCACAAAAGAATAAAAAATTAAAATCAATGTGGATTCCTAAGAAGCTTCTTGAAACACAGTATCCCAAAGAAAAATCCAAGTTGGCATCCAAAATTTCTATCCTTCCATTTAAACACATCCAACCTTCCAAATCCATTTTGGGTCCTTATATCCCAAAATTCATAAACATTCCTCCATCAAGTCCAAAATCCCCTTTTCTTCCATCAAATCCAAAATCTCATTTTCCTCCATCACTCCATCACCCCTCAAGGTGTGTGCCAATGTTGTTTGTTCCCACATATCCATCCACTCAAAATCAATTATTCTCGCAATCCCTCCATTATCCAACACATATATTCCAGTCTTTCATCCATCCTCTTGTCCAATCCAATGCGTAAAGCATTACCCTATCCCACTTCATCCATTTTATCCCCCTTTTCCATCATCATATCAACATCTTTGAGCATACCTTCAATAGCCATGATCTATTATAACACATATTACAAGGTTATAATTTGAATAGAAATATGCTTAAGTCCTTCCTCTATTTCCTATCACGAGTCTATTATCTTCCAAAAAAGTCAAAAAAAAAGAAGAATAAAAAAAGAAAGAAAGAGAAAAATATTCGTCCACTAGTGAAAACCTGGCAAACAGGCACATTGGGCAAGTACCATGATGAAAACCAGGCAAACAGGCATCATGTGTAATCTATGAACCTCTTACATTCCATACATGGGGGCATGTTCCATCCATATTTTCCTATCATATCATATCCCTTTCATTTCCTCCATTTACCTATATCCCTCATATCCCTTACCTTATCAACATCCATATTTTTCCAGCTTTGAGCTTGAAAAGGCTAGGGATCTCCCTACAAGCATCACATGTCCTATATGTTTCATGGTGTCCACATCCCTATGGTCCATATTTCCTATATTCTCACAGTCTTGAATACATATCCCTTCCCCTTGTCCATTCTTGATCTTGCTTTCCCTATCCATGTCCTATCATTATCCTATCAAATCCCTCTCTTGGTCTTGATAGAAAATACAGATAAAAAAATGCAAAACCTATTTTTAGCATCCTCTTGACATGTCCACTCTTGTTAACCACATTTTAATCAATGCACCATGTCTTTATCTTATCCTATCATGACCAGTCCCTTATCTTGCAAAGAAACATGTTATCCCATCACGTGGATAGGCCTTGGCATCCAAAAAACTTCAATACATACTAAGAGACCTTTGACCTTTGACCTTCATCCATCAATCCATAATTTTCTTGCCTTGCTAGACTGGAGGCAATCTAAAAAAATTCTATGTGGAGATTTGACCTAGTGGGTAAGATTACACCATCTTTAGCTAATGGACATAAATAAATCATAGCAGCAACAAAGTACTTCACTAAGTGGGTGGAAGCAATTCCCCTCACTTACATAACTGGAAAGCAGATCTCAATGTTCATACTCACCATATCATCTGTCGGTAGGGAATTCCTCAAACCATCCTAACGGATCACGGTACACCTTTCCAAAACAAAGATGTTGAAGATCTCTATGAACAACTCCAAATCAAACAAGGTTTCTCTCCATTCTATTATCCTCAAGGGAATGGCCAACTTGAAGCGACAAACAAAACATTTTGAAAATCTTGAAGAAAACAGTTAATGAATCAGGGCGAGACTAGCCTTTACAGGTTAGTCCCGCATTACGGGCATACAGAACTAGCATGAGAACACCTATAGGGGCCACTCCTTTCTCACTAGTATATGGATCATAGGCAGTTTTACCCCTCGAAGTGGAAATCCCATCACTGCGGATATCATTAAAGAACCTGATTTCAGATGAAGACTACAGAGTAGCAAGGCTCACTGAACTAGAACTGCTAGATGAAAGAAGACAAAATGCATTCAACCACTTACAAGGCTATCAAATTTTCCTTAGAAGTAATTATTATAAGAAGGTGAGGCCACAAACATTTGAGATAAGAGACCTCGTCCTCGTGTAAAATTAAAAGAAACAAGCAGAGCGAGTGAAACCACAAAAGTTTGAACCTAACTAGGTAGGACCATATGTCATTGTCAACTCTACCCAGAGTGGAACATACCAACTGACGACACCAGAAGGAGATCAACTCCCTAGATACATAAACAACATGCACCTCAAGAGATTCTACGCTTGAGGTCTCAATGGTTAAGGAAACTATCTACATATCCAAAAAATATAAAAAAAAAACAAAAAATACAAAAGGTTACCTTGGTGGAAACCTGGCAAACAGGCGCCTTGGCAAGAACAAAAAATAAATAAAAATAAAAAAATTAAAGAGAAACAAAATCGCTCTCTCAGTAAAAACCTGGCAAACATGCGCTATTGAGTAGGTACCTTGGTGAAATTCTTGCAAACAGGTGCCGAGTGTTCAAATTCATCTTTACCATCAATGAACTCCAAAATCAAAAGCTTGAGCACAATTCAATGAAAGAATGACTACCCAAGCTATATCTAGAAGCACAAATCCCCTCTGAGCACCAACACTTATCCATGGTTAGTACTGGTCCACCAGACTAGGGGCAATTCTAAAAGTCCTGAAAAAATCTCAAAAAATCAGAAAACTCATCAAAAATCCTAAAAAGATCTGATGCAGGAGCATCCTGGGTGTAAGGGCAATCTTGCATCACCCAAAAATATTTTTGTTTTCTTTTTCAATAAGGGCTACCTTATACAGAGCTGCTATTTATGGAAACTTGCTATTTTTAGTAAGTTGGTCATACGATCTCGGAATGTTCTGATTTTGCATGTGGAGGTTCATCTCAGTCATATCAGCCTGCCAGTAAAGTTTCATGGCTAGATCAGGTCTAGTTTTGAAGATATTGAAAATTTTCGATATTGAAAATAGGGTACAGAAACTTTGAGCTCAGTTTTGAAGGCTTTAGAGGCCCTGGATGAGGTTGAAACTTGGGCTAAATGAAGCTTGCTTAATTCAAACATTGTAGAGCGCTTCGTGGCGTTTCTGAAATGGGGTTATAATGGTCAATCAGGTCAACTGGTGATGACTTATGGTCTCTGGAAGTTGGGCCACTTGAAATGGCAGAAAATAATTTTCCTTCAAAATTTTTGTTCGGGTTTCAAAAGTTATTTTGAGCCGACTTTGATGTACTAAATTGAAAAATAAAATAATTCTAAGTTTGGTCGGCCCTAAGGGCTAAATTTCTGG
>MU221093.1:1020010-1049437 GCA_018584345.1 Thuja plicata
ATATTGTAAGGGGAATGCCCATGTGGCTTTGCATATTGTAATTCTGAAAGCTTGTAATTCCACATTTGTGGAGATAATAAGAAGCCCATTTTCTGTTCTTGCAAATTGTTGTTGCTTCTCTGTTTCTGTTATGTGTTTGTGGCATTAAGGGGAGCACCCTTCATCAAGATCAAAATGTCCTAAAAATTCAATCTTCATAAAAAATGAATTAAAAAAATTGCAAAATCGCAAGCAATGCAACCAACTCGGTTATCAACAAAGAAAAGGGCGATCATGCCAAATCAATCAATGTCAAAACTATGAGCTTTGTGAATCAGCATTGGGCCCATATGATACAACTTTATCAATCTATCAAATTTATCAGCAAGAAAACTGGCAGCCAAGCCAGTCTATCAAATGTCACAACCATGAGATTTGTGAATCAACATTGGGCCCATCTGACACAACTTGATCAACTACCAAAAAATGATCAAAATTAATCAATCATATCAATCGTCTTACACAGTAATGGATACGCTCAAAACTAGACAGGTCAGTCTTATATGAGTCATCTATGACTGAAACCAAACACAATCAAAGCAATCAAGCCAATCAAGCCTATCAAAAGAGTCGAGCCAATCAAGAGAATCAAACTGAATCGAGGAACAATAAAAAATGTTGACTAGGTCAGTCGTCAGTCAGATGTTAGTATATATTTCACGGTTATGTTCTTACGCTACTCTAGGATCCACCAAGTGAGGAGAGTAGCTATGATAAATCATGACTTATTTTATTTGATTGTTGTTTGTTGAATGTTCACTTCGGCTCTAGGGCCATGATGATTTAGGATAAATGTGGTAGGAGCTGTCACTTATCTAGCAGCCATGCAGTTCCACGATTTGAGCTTAACCCTGGGAAAGAAATGGACATTCCTTCTCTATTATCTACTTGTTTATTTACCAATAGAATCATGGTACTATCCAAATCGACTCTGGGTGCGTTGGAGTTCTATCTTGATTTCTTTGGTCTTTTCTTTTTTTCTTTTGTTTGGTTTATTCAGAGGGCAAAGCAGTATCCAGATGGGCAATATCTGGGTGCTTTTGGCTCTCTTTCTTTTCAAACAGGGAACATAGCTGAACCCAGATGGTCAATATTTGGGTGCATTAAATTCTCTTTCTATTCAATCTCTCTACTCCTTCCGGTTAACAAGAGGTCATGGCGGTATCCAGATGGTATGTGATCTGGATGCATTAGACACTCTTCGGGATTCTATAAAAAAGATGAGATGATGATAAAAATTGGAAACACAGCAACAACTTGGTTCACTCATCCACTCTATCAATTCATATCTATCAATCGTCAACCATCCTTTCTATCAATCCATCCCAGAGAAACAATTCCATTTAACTTTCTTCTAACTAACACATGCATTTACTCGTATATTTTGTGCATAGTAGATTGCATTCATTTATTGCATAAGAAAAATCCAAAACATGTGCATAGGAGATCATATAATTAATGCATCCATCATCAATAACATCATAACTAACATAGGAATGCATTCATCATCATCATATAGTGATTCACATTTTCAACAAATTAATGCTCATCTGACGCATTTTCTATGCTTAATTTGTTGAGGGGGCATATAGTCAACTTGTTATCACTGGGGCAAGCTGGGGAAGGATCAAATCTGAAAATTCTTTGACACAACATGATGAATCACATTGCATCAAAGAGGGGCAAATGTAGACACCCTAAAATGGTCAGACTTGCGACTTGACATTAAAAACACTAATTTTCATCTATTAATTAATGATTTTTTAATCGTTAATTAATCATCTATTTTCTTCTAAATTCATTCCTCAAATCATCTAATCAAATTCCCAAAATTAATTAAATAATTAATTTTATTTAATTAATTAGCTTAAATTGATTAATTATTATTAATTAATTAATTAAATTCAATTTCCTATAGTTTAAATTGAAATATTTAAACTTACTAATTAAATTCTTCCAATTAAATTAATTTTAATTAAATGAATTTAATTTCATTCAATAAAGCAATTCTAAATAAAAAAGAATTCAATTATCTCACATGTTGAAAACTTTAATTACATAAATGAATTAAATATTTATTTATTTTCAAAGAGATAATCCTTAATCAGATCACATGGGTTACTCCACCCATCTCTCCAGCTCACATGGGTAACTCCACTCATCTCTCCAGTTCACATGGGTAACTCCACCCACCTCTTCAGTTCTATAAGGTAACTTACAATTAGCTCCTCACTCAACCAAACTCTATCTCCTCTCTCTCAGTTGAAGAGGTGGAGTTTACTGATGGCTTCTCCAGTTCCCTTTGATCTCAACCGTTCATCTCCCTGTCTCTGGGATTGATCTCAACTGTTCATATCATCCTTAATTCCTATATAATAAACCCTTCATAACCATTTGAAGGATCCAGGATTTCAAGCTCTCGTGCGCCATTACTCCGTCAATTTGGTTCTAGCATTCAAGCCATCTTGCGATCACACACACACACACATTTCAGGTATCAAATTCTCGACGCTTCTCAAGTCATAGACATTGCCCACACCAATACTGAGCATAACAAATAGCGTTTTGGAAGGAGTAGAGAGAGACAATAGAAGCATCAAGCACTTTGGGATTTGCATTCATTTGTTTTCCTTTCGTTGCTTGTATATTTTATTGGTTACGTTTTAAGTATTCGTATTAGTGGTTTTGTGTATTTGATTTATATCATTGCAAACTTGTGCTACTAACCTTAGCATTTGGAAAGCTTGGGAATCACGAAAGGAGGTGTACAAGTAGCTTTTAGTTTTTGTTACTAAACTCTTTTTCGCCACTTCCATGTGTGTGTTAGCTACTCTGGTTTTATTTGTTGTTGATATTCTATAACTTTTTACTGGATCCCAGTTAGTAGGAACCATGGATTTGCGTGATGTTATGTAGTTACTGTTAGACTTATGATTTGTTTTATGATGATTGTCTCATGTTATGATGACATTTATGATTGTGGATTACTGACAATATTGACACTATATTTGTTTGCTCATGGATCATGTGTATGCTTTTACTTTTTGTGTAATGTGATTGTTATCGTAAGAGACAGGGTCTTAGTTACTTGCATGTGAGACCCACACGATGTTTCGTTCTCAACCATTTCTTGTTACATATTATATGTATGCACATGTTCATCTTTGTGATGACATGATCTGTAGGTATCAAAACATCGTCTTCCCTCAATTGGCAGGAGTGAACGTGCCCTATCACAAGATCTCAATGGTTAGAGGGGGGAGATAATGGGCATGTCCAAAACCCCAACTAAAACCATTTATTGTCCTGAAATAGTGGACAAGATTTTGTGTTGTTACCCTTCGAATCTGTCAAGGTGACTTGAATTCGAGAACCTTCATTTGTGCTTGAGTTTTCGTTATTTGACTTAGTCGAGTTTTCAAGTTTGTATGTCTAATTTGAGGTGATATTCGTGTTAGAATAGAATATGGATTTATTTTGTTTATTAATGGTAGATTTATTAAATCATGTTAATTATAGGAATAATAAATAAGAGGTTACTTAATTAATGAAAATTAACTAAATACATTTATTATTAAAAAGATTCAATTTAATGCCTAACTTTTATAATCAAGGGCTAATCAATTATTAGATCCCAAATTGATTTTAAAGTTTAGTTATTTGAGGATAATGATGAAATTTTAACAAGTCAAATCTTTTGACTCAAAAGTCAGCTAGAGTTACTTTTGAACCTTGGGTGAGTTTAGAAACCCTAGGTTGTGTAGTTTTTTTCCCATTTTTAGGAATTTTTGGTTCTTAAAAAAAAACAGGATTGAGGGAATTTGAGCTCTGGGTTTTGACAAGAACGGACTTTTAAAAGTTGAGGAGTATCTTGGAAAGCTTGATTCTTTGTTATTGGATCAGTAGTTTCAGATTGGTAGAGATTTTGAGGTAGGATCTTATATCTGAATTTATTTATCTTTATTTTAATATAAATATTTTATTTGTGCAATTTGGATTTTTGCCTAAATCTATTTTTTGGTTGGTAGAATAGATCTAGAACTCGTTTTGTGTGTTCTAGGATAGATTATAAGTAGATCTATGGATTCAGTTTTGTAGAAAATGGATTATAGAATCCAGATCTGTGTTTTTAAGAAAATGATTTATTCTTAGAAAATGTTTTTTTGTGTTCTTGAGAAATTCTTTAGAACTGTTTTAGATGCATAAACAGACTTAGAGATAAACACATTTTGTTTAAGGAAAAACAAGAACGATGTTCTTTTACAAAATTATATATTTTTCCTTAAAAAATATACACTTGATATTGTTGTTCTTAGTTTTATATTAAGCAAATGTATAAAAAAATAATAATAATAAAATGTTGTTGTTTTGCCTAGAACAAATGAGTTTTTAATGCAAAAAAAAAGTATTTAAAAAAAATCTTTAAAAAATGAAGGGGAGCGAGGGGTCCCATTCCCGACCCCTAGCAGCCAAGCTGCTCACGACAGTTAGACAGTCAGCGGCAGCCTAAGCTGTCGTAGCAACCTAAACTGCCTACGATGACTTGAGGGGGGAGTGGGGCCCGTGTTCCCCTCCCCCAATTTAATTTCATTTTTTCTATTTATTTAATTCAATTTATTTTTAATTTCTTTAAAAACTTTAAAATATTTCAAATAATAAATTAATAATATGTTTAAAGTATAATTACTATTATTAAATAATTTAATTTATTTATAATATTAATTATTACATTAATTATTAAATTAATAGGAATTTATTAATTAGTAATTAATGTTAATTTTTTTTGTTAATTGCACTTTTTATTATGGTTATTTTCTTGCTACTAAAGGTAGTTTTCTTTTATAATATGGGGCATGAACTTTTCTTAGTATGCGATGATAGTCAAATTAGACCTGAGGCTTTTCAAAGTTCATTTAAGTAATTGAGATTTGTAAGATGATTTGATTGTAATTACTTGTTCGTGCCTTGCTTTTATGGTTTCAATGCAGTAGTATGAAAAATTCAGGAAAAAGATAAAAAGTACATGTATGTCTGACCACCTTAATCACAATCAAATGATGATATATTTTCACAAGATTCTAGATATAAGTAGTAGACTCATGCCCAAATGTGACGCATATTTTTGTGTAATTTTTTACCAAATAAATAATTAATTGTGACTTTTTTGCTAAAACTTATTCAAAATAAAAAAACTCTCGTGTCTGACCACCTTAACTAATTCTAAACTTTACAAAATTGCAAACTTTTTTTTCTTATAGTAGGTGAAGCATAGAATGTGACGCATGTTTCGGATTTCAAAAAGGTTAAACCATTTGAAAGTTATAGTTGTTTTTCAATCAGTCTCTCAATTAGGACTTTAGAGATTACTCAATTAGAAAATAAGTAATAATTACTTACTGAACCCGAATTCTAACGTTGATTATATTGATGGAAATTTGATAATGTCTTTAAGAAACCCTTTTTGCTTCATCAATTTTGGGTGAAAAAAGGTCGTCAGCTACATGGTCAAAGTCTGCAGATCATAAGAAATATGGTGAACACGTCGTTTGGGTTGACCATCCACCTTTGGCATTGCAAAGCCAAAACCCAAAGCAAATACCAAGCCTAATCGTATATGCGATATTATCAGATATCCGATAATATCATATATTCGATAACTCCCGCCCAAATTCAACATTTCAATTTCAAAACTCTTTTCAATTTTATGATTTTAGGCTTTTTCAAATTTATGATTTTATATTTTTAGTTTATATGAACGGTTGAGATCAAAGGCTCAAACCACTACCCCATCGGATTGAGAATACAGGACGATATGGCTCCCGAGAGATGCCCTTTCAAATTTGAAGCCATGTGGCTTAAAGCTGAAGGGTTTGATGATTTAGTGAAGCAATGGTGGGAAGGGGCCCCTCATAGAGTAGACAATAAAGCTTTCCTCTTCAGTAAAAGACTCCAGTTCATCAAAGAAAAGCTGAAAATTTGGAATAGGGAGTGCTTCAAAAATATCTTTGTGGAGAAATTCAAACTTGAAGAGGAACTCAAGGCTTTAAACGAGCAGATTATCAGCCAGGACATGACCAACACTGAATTCCTCAGAGAACAGGTCTTAAAAAAGGAATATGAAGAAATCCTAGCTAGAGAGGAGATTTATTGGAGACAAAAGTCAAGAGAGTTGTGGCTCAAGGATGGAGATCAAAACACAAAATTCTTTCACAACTCAGCCAAGATCAAAAGAGCAACAAATAAAAAAAATTCCATCAAGAACCAACAAGGTTCAGTTTTAGAAGAGGAATAGAATATAAAGGAGGAGGCAGTGAGATATTTTTCCAATATTTTCTGCACAAATAGACAGAAAATCAATCAATCAGATGAAATTTTTAACTCAATCCCAAATTTCATCACCTTAGACCAAAATGATTTTCTCATGAAGCCTACCACTTTGGGAGAAATCAAGAATGCTCTTTTTGGAATGGAGGGCGATAAGGCCCCGGGCCCGAATGGCTTTACAACCCTATTCTACCAGCACTTTTGGGGTCTCGTGGGATAGGAAATTTGGGAAGTAGTTGAGGAGGAACGTAAAGGAAAGTTCATTATGAAGGACCTGAATAACACTCTTATAGCTTTAATCCCTAAAAAATTTGATGCCAATGAATTTGGAGATTTCAAGCCAATTGCTCTCTGTAATGTTCTATACAAAATCATCTCCAAAACCATGGTGAATAGATTGAAAACTATTTTGAATATAGTAATTTTAGAGGAGAAAAGTGGCTTCGCACCCAACAGATCGATCTATGAAGGAATCATAGTGGCTCATGAGGCTATACACATGGTCAGAAAGGCCAAAATAGATAGAATTCTGGTAAAAATTGACATCAAGAAATCCTATTATGAAGTAGATAGGGTGTTTCTGCTCAAAATCTTGAGACATTTTGGTTTCTCCAAGGACTGGGTTGACTGGATAGATGGTTGCCTCAACAACATTTGGCTCTCTATATTAGTGAATGGTATCCCACAAGGATTCTTTGAAACATGCAAAGGCATCAGACGGGGAGACCCTCTACTCCCCTTCCTTTTTATCATCATGACGAAGGCCCTTGGCAGATTAATCAAGGAAAAAATAAGCATAGGCTCTTGGCAAGGAATCAAGGTGACTGCAAGAGAACCGACCCTCTCACACTTGCAATTCATGGATGACACCTTTCTCGGGGGGGGGGGGGGGGCCNGGGGGGGGGGGGGGAGCCTCATGTAGAGAAGCTCGAGTAATGAAGATGATTCTGGACACTTACACTGCTGCCTCGGGCCAGCAGGTAAATTGGCTCAAATCATAAATTTATTTCTTCAACACATCCTCTCAGTGCCAACAGGAGATATGCAATGTGCTTGGCATGAGGAAAGGCACTCTCCCATCCAAATATCTTGGGATCCCCCTCTTTGAAGGTGCGGGTAAAGCAGAAATATGGAATGATTTAAATACAACTATATCCAACAAGCTGACTAGATGGAAAGGAAAGTGGCTTTCATCAGCTGGCCGAATCCTTATGCTAAAGTCAGTCATCTCAGCAATGTCAGTTTTCCCCATGTTCTGCCTTATAATCCCTAACAACATCATAAATAAAATTGGTAAAGGAATGAGGAAATTCTTTTGGAATGGTTCTGGACAAGAGGATAAAATCCCCCTACTTGCATGGGATAAGATCTACAAATCCAAAAAAGATGGAGGCACTGGAATCAGAGATTGGCAACTAATGAACATTGCACTTGGTGCCAAGCTAATATGGGACATTCAGAAAAAACCCAATAGCATGTGGGTGCGCATACTCAAAGTTAAGTATCTAGAAAACCTTGAGGATAACCGTATCCTCACAATTAGAAATCCACCTCGGGGCTCAGCAATGTGGAGTTTTCTACTCTCACGCAGATTGGTCATCACAGACCACATATCTTGGAATGTGGGCAATGGCCGGCTTGCAAAATTTTGGGATGATTCTTGGTCTAAACTTCCTACCTTAAAGAATAATGGATCTCTCCACGACCTTTGCAACTACTTTATCAGTAAAT
The DNA here is from genome assembly GCA_018584345.1 of Thuja plicata. Taxonomy (NCBI): domain Eukaryota; kingdom Viridiplantae; phylum Streptophyta; class Pinopsida; order Cupressales; family Cupressaceae; genus Thuja; species Thuja plicata. The sequence goes on from MU221093.1 coordinate 1,028,105, forward strand.
GGGGAGAACACATTTCGGGCTATATAGAACCATATAAGGAAGAACATGACAGAGAGTGGAGATGGAAGTCAATGGAGCAAGAAAACATTTCAAAACAATAGAATATGAATATGGAGGAATTATTGAAGGGCAGACACACTCTCATCACCTCAAAACAAGATAGAGTTATGTGGTGTGCTGCAAAAAAGGGGGAATATTCTGTGAAATTGGGCTACCAAATCTTAGAAAATGCAGATAGGGAAGAGCAATGGCCGGTAAACTTATGTTGGAGCAAGCATTGCCATCCCAAGGCTAGCTGGCCTCCAGGGGAAGAATCCTGACAGGTGAGAGAAGGAAAAAATTAGGAATGGTGGGACCCATGAAATGTTTGATGTGTGAAGAAGCGGAAGAAGATGTTGATCACCTTTTGGTAAATTGCAAATTGGCTAGATCATGCGGGGAAATGATCCAACACAAACTTGGTTGGGAAGGTCCACTTCAAAACACTCTTCGTGATATCTTGATTGGTTGGCCCTCTAAACCATACAGATCTCACCTAGATGCAATCTGGGAGATCTGTCCCTTAGTCTTGCTGTGGGAGATATGGAAAGAAAGAAATCGCAAAATTTTGAGGGAACAAAAGGAAAACATCTCAAGGATCATATCGAGGATAAACTCTTCAATAGAAGAAATCATGACAATTGTAGCTAATAAGAAGTCCATGAAATGTCCCTTAAAAAATTCAGATAGACGGATCCAAAATAAATGACCTGGCATCAAAATCAGATCCTGGGGAGACTACTTGAGACCCAAGACTCAATGCAAGAAAGTTGGAGTTAAATGGGAGCCACCAGATGAGAAATTGACCAAAATTAACTTCGATGGGGCCTCATAAGGAAACCCTGGTGTCTCTGGGGCAGGAGCCATTGCTTGGTACTATTTAGGCAACCTACTTGCCTTCGAAGCTGAAAGACTAATCAATAGGACCAATAACATGGCAGAAGTGCAGGTTGCAATGTTGGGGGTCAAATTGGGATTAAAGCTCGGAATCAAAAACCTACACCTAGAAGGAGACTCGACGGTTATTGTCGGGGCAATTCAAAAATGCCACATTTGGGTGTGGCACCTCCAAGCCTACATCAATCACATCACAAGTTTACTAAAAGGCTTTCAAAATTTTAAAATTTCCCTTATCAGACGTGAAGGAAATATGGAGGCGGACAAACTTTCAAACTAGGCGGCAAATTTTAGGGTGGAAGGTGCTAAACAATATGAAAATTTCAACAACTTTAATCTATGAAACAAAATCAGAATGATTAAAGATTAAATGGGGGAGCATTTGAAAAGGTCGCGTAACCTAAGCTTTCACATGGGTTATATTAATTGATGGGATGATGACATCGAAAAATGGTGGCGGGATATGGTAGTACTAAAACATACCGCAATAAATGATCAACAAATGATAGGGTGACACAAGCAATCTATTCACAAAGAAATGATAATCCGGACACCCCTTTATTGGAGCGTGCGAGTGGCAAAAATAGAAAGGATAACATGATGAAGACATGTGGAAATGGCAAAAAATGCAATGTTTACGGGTTGTGGATGGGACGGGACTGCAGAGCCGAAATGCCTCTCATTTAATGACATTGATTTTGTGCAGCTACATATATGTACATCCCCTACCCTTAATATCATTTGTCTTAATTCTCTACTCTATTTTTATTTTTATAACTATCTTTAAGTTTTCTAATGAGACGCAGACTACTCGCGACAATGGAAGCAAACTTCACTTTGAAACCAAGGAAATTTAAACATCAGAAAGGCTTCTTTGGGGCAGTAAAGGTAGATAGAATCAGAAATCTCTTACACTGGACTTTGAAGGAGCTGGAGGATGCAGTCATGGACACGCTGGGGCCCAAATTCATGGAGGCAAAGCATAAAGGGCGGCTAAATGTGGATATTCCATCAATGTTCATGGCGTGGACTCTTGAGCTTGAGGTGGAGCATGCTGAAGCCCAAATGGTTTTAATTGAACTTTTTAATGAATATGTTTTGGAAGGTATGGACTCATTCTTTGAATGGGCTTGGTCGGGGGTCGGCTTCAACATCATGGAGGGCATCGCAGATGAAGACAAAGAAAGTGTGCAAGGAATCATTCCTTTTGTTAGCTGGCCATGGGGTTTGCAGAAAGAAGACTACAAGATGGACCGGTTCATTGGTTGGGAATCCATAAAGGCAGCCATTCAGGAATGCCCTCCCCCACCTAGGGTTGCAGAAGCTGCGATGATCCCTGCTGTCCCAAGGAGGAGGAGGAATGCGAGGGTTAACTGCAGAGCACGAGCAGCATAAAGACTTGGTGAATGGAGCAATTTTTATTTTTTGCTATAGGAGACTATTATAGCTAGGCACTCTAAATTTTGGGAAGCCAGAAGGGCAAGAAGTTTCTTCCAAGCATGGTCATATTCCTCCCCTTGATGCAGTTTCTTGATGCTGGCAATGACAATATAATGAAAAGATCGAAGGAGACGTGCGGTGCACAATAGAAGATCCGTGATTTCTAGTCACACAATCCTTTTCACTGCAATTTTGTGTGGTGTTCTTTTTCTCTCCAGTTTATGCACAGAACAGATTTGAGCTTTAAAGGTTTTTAAAGATGTAGGGTTTTTTTATGAAGGCTATAATGTTGGACGGGTGATGTAACTTTATCACTCTTATGTAAATTTCTTGAAAAGTATCATAACTGACATACTTGAAATGTAATCTAGCTTTTTGATATAAATAAAAAATATGAAATATTACCGATAAAAAAATATATTAATATTAATATAAATATAATATTAATATTGTTAAAATATAATAGTAATGAAAAGTAAAATAACCATTCAAAATAGGATGAAAATCAAAAGGTTGAAGGCAAATTTGGGCGGGAGATATCGGATGTCTGATAATATCGGATATTTGATATCCGATATGCTTTACTGGTATCCAAAAGCAAAAAAGTGATTCTCTGGGTCCCTGTTTGAGAAGCACGTTTTTCTACGGAGAATATCACGAGAAATCAGTTGTGAAAGACAAAAAAAAACACTTTTTCACCCTTTTTGTTGGAATATCTATATTATGAAAGGTTTTTGCATCACCTTTTTGGTCTCACCATGGGGAGTAGTAGTCGTCGAAAGCATAAACGGAAGAGGAAGCTCTCAAATGAAGAGATTGAAGTGTATAGAGAAATGGATAGGGTTACCCATCAGAACAAGAGACAAGGTATGTTAAATTTTAATGAAGATGTGGGCATAGGTCCAGTCTTAAATGCGGTTTCAAGTGAAGAAGAACATGAATTTGAAATTATTTATGACAATAATATTGAAAATAAGAATGTAGGGATTGAAGATGGAAATTTAGGTTTTGAAAATGAACAGGTAGATGTGGACAATGGAAGTGTGGACATTGACAATGACAATCCACTGATCGAATATGAACGAATTGACAATGATAATGGTGCACAAGAACCAAATCAGCATTAAACATCTCCAAATTATATGAAAAATGAATTCTCTTGTGAGGAAGAAAGACAAACTTCAAATTTGAGACCTTTAAGAACAACAAAATGGTTACTTGAAATTAATGAGAACATAATGAGCAATTTCAATGGAAAGCGATCAAAAAGAATCGTTCGATTGTGGGTTTCAAGACTTATTGATCATTTTTTTAGCCTCAAGACATTGGTTGGGAAATTTTAATTGTTTATGCAACTGTTAAAGATGGAGAATATCAGACCTATTCTAGTCAAATTGAAGATTAGTGTGAACAAGGAAAAGGGAGGAATGCTATTATTGCAAGAAATCTTTTTAGTGCTCTCAATTCCATTGGGAAGACTACCAAGGAAAAATACAAGAGAGCTGCTAGGAGGGTTATTGCAACCTCCTTAGTAAGTCATCATTTGAGAAAGGCTCGTTTGATGAGACAAACTTGTGTTGATTTGAATCTAAATCATAAAACTTTGGATAGAGCACTTACAAGAAGAGAAAGACTTGATGATCCTCTTCAAAATGATACATGGGATTATGGTGGGAGACTTCCACGTTGTGATAAAAAGCTTACCGATGGTGTGAAGGATCAAATTCAACTATTTTGGCAATCTAACTCAAGAGTGTCATCAAATGTGAAGGATGTCATGAAGTTGAGAATTGGCATTCGAGACCGCACCCCACATCCAAAACATTATTTTGAGGTGAGTCAAAAACTGTTGTTCAAAAAAATTTGTGAGACACATCCAACATTGCAAATATCACAAATATCATTTGAAGCATTCAAGCCTTTTTTTGTGTGCCTCTTAAGATTTGAAATACCTGTTGTTGCAAATATCATGTGGAGTTTTCAATGCATCATGAATTGTTACGATCCATTTGTTTTACTTTGCATACTAGTGAAATGTTGGAGGAGTGTGGTGCAAGTGCTCTTCCAAAATCATCAAGAGACTTGCTAGATCATTTTTTATGTCCTAGAGATGATGGATGTTTCTTTTATACACAAGATTGCTTAAATGACAAGTGCTTAGAGTGTGGTGGGCTAGTGAAGTTTGTTTCATGTTTTCACGAGGGCTGCGAACATGATTTTGGAAAGACAATTGTCCAAAAAAAGGTATATGAAACCGCTAAATATACATTTAAAAGTGGAGGTGAAGGATCTATATGTGAGTTGGTTACAAAAGAATGCAATGTAGCTGATTTTATTTCAGATTTCAGGAAGAATAATTTTTTTCAAGTATGCAAGGCATAGTCACAGGTCTCAGTGGTTTGATCAACAATTCAGGATTTGTAAGGACACTTTCATGATTGGCACTATTATATCGATCGTTGACTTTACAAATAGCTATACATTGCAGCCCCAAAATGAGTTGCAAGCTCAATATTACAATTCTATTCAGGTTTCTATTTGTGTGCACATAACATACAGACATTCCCTTGATAGTACAAAAGATGACCGGAAGATAATCAAAGAATACCATTTTTATATGAGTGATGATAGATCTCACTCTCACGAGTATGTCCAACATTTATTTGAGAATAATTTTGAGTGGGTGCAGGAAAATGATATTTATATGGATAGACATCTCATTTGGTCAGATAATTGCTTCGGTCAATTCAAAAATGCTTGTATGTTTTATTGGTTTTGTAGAATTCATGTAGAGAGAGGTGTACCTCATATTTGAAGTTTTTTTTAGGATGATCATGGAAAAGGGGAGCATGATGGAGCAGGTGCATGTGTAACAAGAGCTTTAGTTAAGGAGCAATTGAGGATTTCAGGTGCATAACTCCTTGATGCTCATTCTATTGTGTATTGGTGTACTTTAGCATTTGTACAGGGGGGACTCTTGATTTAGCGGTGTGCAGATTCTTTTGGTTGGTTGAGTTGGGAACAATTGGAGATAGGTTGGATTGTCAAACCATGAAAGATTCTTCATAAATGCATTCATTTCAAAGCTCAAATGCTAGTACATGGACCATTTGGACACGAGAGTTGGCTTGTTTTTGTTCGAGGTGTCTTCAGTGTGATTGGGACTAGTGTGAGTCAAGAGAGTGCGTCGATACGTGGGTTCCACATTATCTAACTCCATCTGTCACACACTCTGTAATAAATTATGACATCAATTGTTCACTTGAATACGACCATCTTTCAGATCTTCTATAGCCAGGACATGTTTTTGCATTGGTTGCACCATAGGGGAATGATGAGAGATCGAATTATTGGTTAGCACGTTGTGTACAAGGAAAGCATAAACTTGCACAACCGATGACAGATGATATTTTCACATATCCAACAGGATCACGTGTTGTTGCAGGAACATGGTTGTGCACATACATGATTAGAAATAATGGTATTCCCACATTTGAAGACTACGAGAAGCACAAAAAACCATTCTCATGTATTCACACCTTGTTATATCAGTCAATGTTAAGTTGTTGAAATATCAAGGAAAACCAAAGACAAAGGAACTTTTGACTATTAGTACTGTTGATCATGAAGCAATATTGAATACCCTCAAGTAGAGAGATTACCCTTCAGGCACACTTCAGTAGGTAAGTGCAACTAAATGCAAGGTTTTCCATGTTCATTACGGTTATGTTTAATACATTCATTGTAGTTTTTTTCTTTATTTGTTTGAGCCAATAAACTTGGTTTTGTATATGGATTGTAAGTGCATTTGGATACATATATGATAGATATAGGGGATTGAGGTGTGCATTTTCTTAGCCCAGATATTTTATGATGGTAAAATTCAATATGCATTGGCTAGTCATGTTCTTTGGTTAGTTTAGTTACTTATACATTCATAATTTTTTGTCAACCTATAAACTTATTTTTTCTTGTGCCTTCTGAATGCAGGGATTGGAATGTAGATGTCATGGAGTACCATGTGTTAAACTTATACACTTTAGGAGCGGAAATGACACTTAAAATTTTGATATATAGTTGTGTATCTGAGATTTTGAGAAATTCTATATCTCAGAATTTTGATAACATTGATATATTTATTCAAAATATGTTGTATCAATGATATACAAAGATTTTGTATGAAAAGGTGGTATGTAGTCAAACTTGTATAATGATGAAATACATGCAAGAATGCAAATATTTGACAAAAAATTCTTAAGGCTTTGTTTCAAACGTGTTAGATAAGATGTCTTATAAATTTGTGTACAATAAAATATAAGGCTTTGTTGAATGTGTTCAAATTAGTAAAGTATTTGATTTAAATAAATTGTGGTAAAGTAGTAAAGTATTTGATTTAAGTAAAGTATCATGAAGATATCAATGTCATCTCCATTGGTGTAACCTTAATTCTTCAGGAGCTCAAACTAGTTGTAAATGAAATTTATTTCCTATCCTCAACTTCTCCAATTGGTCTCAAGCCCTCATTCATACGCATAGATCCGTACAATTGCAAAAAGTCATGGAATTACATGAAAAATTCATCTGGATAGAACACCTTTTATAGTTTTACTTCCAAATATCCCAAAGGTACTTTGAAATTAAATGTATGATCAAATAGTACTAGTTGGGGCAACACTTTTCCCAAAAGGACAAGTCTTGAAACATTGGACAACTCCTCTAACTTAGGAACCCTCACTTTGGCTTGGAAGGGCTAATTGGTGCACTTAATGAAGGAAGTACCCTTCAAACCTTGAACTCCACCCATATAACACTTGGGATACCTTTTTTCACATGAGAGAAAATCATTTCTCCATTTTTGGTTCTTGAAACAATACCCATCAAAAGTTATGTGGAATCGAGCATCTAGTCTATGCTTCTCTACGAGTCACATACCACTAAAAATTTGAGAGCATCAAGAACCCTTCATCATGGGACCAAACCCTAAGCTCCATCAACTCTAGTTGGTCGGGTAAATACTAGGGGAGACCCTTTTTTTCTCACGTAGCATCAAGAATATTCCAGCGCATGTCAGACCGTAGTGTTACCAAGGTGCACGAAGCCAAATTGGGCAATAATTTTTGGAGATCCATATCTTGAACCTCGTGAGAGATATCAGATATCTGTGAAGTGAAAAAGGACCATCTTGGGAAGGTCTACAAGCACATAGCTCAGTTTTGTGAGATTCCACTTGGATTCCATTTGGCAGCCTGATCTCAATTGGTGCAAAAAGTTGCATTGTTGCTCAGTTGAAAGTTGCTCAATGGTGCATCTTTCAAACCGTTCATCACGGGACCAAACCGTCAGCTCCATTGGCTCTAGTTGGCCAGGTAAATGCTAGGGGAGACCTTTCTTTGCTTGCATAGCATCAAAAATGTTTTGGCGCATGTCAGACCGAAGTGTCCCCAATGTGCACTAAGCCAAATTGGACAACGATTTTTGGACATCCATATCTTAGACCTCGTGAGAGATATCAAAGATTCATGAAGTGCATTAGAACCATCTTAGGAAGGTCTAAAATCATGTATCTCAGTTCTGGGAGATTCCACTCGGATTCCATTTAGTGACCCGATCTCGGTTGGTGCAAAAAGTTGCATTGTTGCTTAGTTGAAAGTTGCTCAATGGTGCACCTTTCAAACCGTTCGTCATGGGACCAAACCGTCAGTTCCATCAGGTCAGGTCCATCAGCTCTATTTGGTAGGGTAAACACTATGGGAGACCTTTCTTCACTCGCGTAACATCAAAAATGTTTCAGCGCATGTCGAACCGAAGTGTTCCCAAGGTGCACTAAGCCAAATTGGGCAGCAATTTTTGGACATCCATATCTCGGACCTCATGAGAGATATCAAAGATCCATGAAGTGCAAAAGGATCATCTTGGGAAGGCCTACAAGTACGTAGCTCAGTTTTGGGATATTCCACTCAGATTCCATTTGGCAACTCGATCTCGGTTGGTGCAAAAAGTTGCATTATTGCTCAGTTGAAAGTTGCTCAATGGTGCATCTTTCAAACCGTTCATTGTGGGACCAAATCATTAGCTCCATTGGCTCTAGTTGGCCAGGTAAATGTTAAGGGAGACCTTTCTTTGCTCGTGTAGCATCAAAAACATTCTGGCGCATGTCGGACTGAAGTATTCCTAAGGTGCACTAAGCCAAATTGGGCAATAATTTTTGGACATCCATATCTCGCACCTCGTGAGAGATATCAAAGATCCATGAAGTACACAAGGACCATATTGGGAAGGCCTACAAGCATGTATCTCGATTGTGGGAGATTCTAATCAGATTCCATTTGGCGACCAAATCTCGATTGATGCAAAAAGTTGCATTATTGCTCAGTTGAAAGTTGCTCAATGGTGCATCTTTCAAAATGTTCGTCGTAGGACCAAACCATCAACTCCATTAACTCTAGATGGTTGGGTAAACACTAGGGGATACCTTTATTTTCTCATGTAGCATCAAAAACATTATGGCGCATGTCGGACCAAAGTGTTCCCAAGGTGCACTAAGCCAAATTGGGCAGCGATTTTTGGGCATCCATATCTTAGACCTCGTGAGAGATATCAAATATATGTGAAGTGAATCTCGGTTGGTGCAAAAAGTTGCATTGTTTCTTAGTTGAAAGTTGCTCAATGTTGATTCTTTCAAACCGTTCGCTGTGAGACCAAACCGTCAGCTCCATCAGCTCCAGTTGGCTAGGTAAATGCTAGGGGAGAACTTTCTTTGCTCACGTAGTATAAAAAATGTTCAGGCGCATGTCGGACCGAAGTGTTCCCAAGGTGCACTAAGCCAAATTGGGCAGCGATTTTTGGACATCCATATCTCGGACCTTATGAGAGATATCAAAGATCCGTGTAGTGCAAAAGGACCACCTTGGGAAGGCCTAAAAGCACGTAGCTTGTTGGAAAGTGTTCACTTTTGTATGTTATGAATCACTTTTTTGGTTGTCATTTATGGCAACACATCTGACATATTGATCGATTGAATAGAAGTTAAGTTTTGGTGATTCAGTTATGAAATTGACTAAGTACAAAAACATACATACAGAGGTATTTTGGGTATCAAAGATCGAGATCAATGATTTATCACGTGCGAGATTAGAGGAAGATACTATGGGGTATGTATGACCTACATCTAAGATAGATTTGATTTTAGTGACAAGTACAGAGAGTTAGAAAGATTTGAAGACATGTGACAACAACGGAACAATGAAACAGAGCAGTTGGATAACAACAATGATTTGGGGAGTATGACATGGACTCCTAGCAAGCTAAGTTAGATTATGACTATGGATAATCTACATTCTGGTTGTGTAAGAGTGTCAACATTGTATTTTCTCTTTGCATTATTAATTATATTTTGTATTGAGATCCGACTGTGTAATATTGGTTAAGTGAGCCGACTTGGCAATGAGAAAGATGTGTGTGTGTGTGTGTGTGTGTGTGTGTGTGTGAGGGAGAGAGATTGATGAGAAAATATATGTTTATGTGCAAATGACAGAGTAGAGGATGATAGAGATCATTGGTGAACTATGACTGGAACCATCTAAGCATTGAAGATGCTTGTTTTTTTCATTATTGAAGAACACTTTGTAACATAAGTTTTGTTGTAAGAGTTGTAAGCTCAGTTGGCCTCTAATATACCTTTAATAGGGTTGTATTCCTCTAACAAGGAATTACACTATGTAATATTCAGATCCTAACAGGGTTAGGTCTCCTAACAGGGACATTATTCTTTAGTGCATGCTTGTGGGTATCATCCCCACCGGGGTTTTCCCTTGGCTAGGGTTTCCTCGACAACAAATAACGGTGTTATGAGTTTTGTGTTATTTGTTTATACTCTTTTCATTTTAGCAAGTTTATGGTTTATGTGGAATTGGTTTAAAGTTTATTTTAAGTGTTGTAATACTGATTCACCCCCCTCTCATTATTACTTAATCCTAACAATTGGTATCAGAGATTTTGGACCTTGGAGGGAAAACTTAACAACTTAAGGGAGATCGGAATGGATTCAGATAATTTGCAAGAGAACTTTGAAGCTGCACTTGAAGACCTTGATAAATAAAAAGTAGAAAATGGTGACTTGAGATTTAAATTAAGGAGACCTGATGGATTCATCAAGAAACTTAAGGACCAACTTGAACTTTCCAGAAATCAGAGACAAGATCTTATGGTTTAGATAAAAGAAGATTCAGATAATGATAATTTAGATCAGATAAAGAAACTTGAACAAGATAATGATGCTTTGAAGCTTGAAAATGAAATAATGGCTAAAGAGATTCAGCAAGAAAAGAATGCTAAGATCAAGATTGAATATGCTTTGAAAAATGCAAATGTTCTGATGGAACAAATGAAGAATGAGGCTGACCATTACAAGAATAAGTATCTAGAATTGGAGAAATACAATCAGATCATAAAGGGTGAACTTGTTGAGACAAAGAAACACATTGAGAGACTTCACACGAGCAGTGACTTGATTGATGAACAAAGAGAAAGACAGAAACCTAAAGGAGATATGAATGGTATTGGCTTCAATGAAGTTGAATATTCCAAGAATCAAGAAGAGAAACCAGATGCGAATATTGATGCAGAAAAACCTACTCTTGAAGAACCCAAAGAACATATCAGACCTTTAAGAGGTAGATGTTTTGGTTGTAACAAGTTTGGACACGTGAAAAGAGATTGCAGAGGTAATGCCCCTTTCAAAAAAAAATTTGGTTATTGTTTTAACTATAATGCATATGGGTACAAGAAGACAGAATGCAGGAAACCTGATCAAACTAAATATAGACAAAACAACAATAGAGTAGAATGAACAGCTAAGATCACATGCTATAAATGCAACAACCTTGGACACATTGCAAGGAATTGTAAATTACAAGTTAGTAGAGATAGAAGACCTCTTATATGTTATAAATGTGACAATACAGGTCATATAGCAAAGTTTTGCAGGTATAATGGAGTAAATAACAAAAGAGTACCACCTCCTACGAATACAGAGAAGAATAACAATGATACTAGTAAAAGTATTGCAAAACTCAAGAGTGATTTTGACAGTTGTTTCAAGAAAATAGAAGATAAAAGCAGTGGTAAGATATGGAGAATCAAAGAGACAAGTGAGATATTGGTTCAGGGAGAGACAATAGATGCTACTATATCTTTGCCCGATGCTAGCAAAGTTGAAACGACCTAATTGGTCGAGCATGTCCTTAGGGGGAGCACTGACTGAGCACAAAAAATATATCCAACCCCTGATTATGTGGATTAAGCTCTAGAAATCCTAGGTATGATATTGGCCGGCATCACGGAACATATATATAAGAGCACAACATCAGATGATGCATATGTTATGATCACGAGATTTATGACTGACTGGACAGTATTGGGTAATGTGAGTTTTTAACACTTAACAATGTATAAAGCACCTAATGGTTATCTATTTCCTTACCATTTGACAAGAAGTGACCTAAGGAGATTAGAGAGAAGAGAGATTCAAACTATCCAACAACTACCTTGTGTGATCGATCAAAGTGAATACTCAAAATTCAACATGTAAGAGGTATTTACATCTACAAAAGCTATGGATGCACCTTTGATACATGATGTTGTGGATAGACCTAGGTATAAATTCAAGAAAAATCCTTTTAATTCATGTGAGGATGACCCTAAAGGAGTATTTTCCCAAACACCGCACAACATCTTGCATTTTGAAGACATTAGAGCATATATTCATTTCAAATTATGACATAGTGGGTGTTGATGAAATTTCTACTGAGAAGGAGTACATGACTGATAATGGAAAAATGAGAGATGAGTTCGAACATGTAGATGAGTTAAGCATTATGAAAATTCTGGACTTATACAAATTCAGTGAAGAGGAATGGTTTAAAATATTGTTGAGCATAGTTCATGATTAGTTTATCTGAATAGGTGAACAACCTGTAAAGATTTGTAGTCAACTAATACAAGAGATCACTGGATTGGATAATACCAGAGTCATCCTTGTGGCGGAGTAGCATATAAAAAGCAAGTTGAAACCCTAACACACTTAAAATGGGATAGGCGATCTATGACAGTGAATCACATTTATCTACAGTATGTGAGATTGATTTTAATGATACTTGGTTACAAAATTTACTATATTAGTATACCTAATTCAGTATCTGCAGGAGTAATTGTGATGGCTTAAAGAATGGTGAAAGAAAATACTAAGTATAACCTATGCAAAGTATTGGCACAATATTTTTGGAGAATTTCAAGTCGATAAAGAAAGACAAGTCCAAAACCTTATGATTGGGTTCACTACTAGTCCACATGTACATTCACATTGAGCAAAAATTTCTAGCCATGCACCCTAGTGGTTGGAGAAAAGGGATACCTATTGGTATTTAGATTTCTGAGGGCTACCAAAGACAGAATAACATATGGGTTGATAGATAACTATTTGGAATGATTAAGATTCTTCAGAGGAATATGAAAGAGAGATACAAGATTCCTTAAGACTTAGTTGAAAATATAAGGACACAATATGTTTTATGGTTGAGACAGACTGTGTGTGTTTTGAAGCAGTTATACCGGGGAAGAAATGGAGTTATCCTATGGGATATGAGGTGAGCTCAGAAGTCCTAACTATGCAGATCAAACATGTTCTGGCATCTGAAGTAGATACATCTGAGGAGAGATGGGGTACTTATGAAGAAAAATCAGATAAAGTAAGAGAGGAACAAACCAGAGGCTTGAGGAAAAGGAAAATAAACAACATTATTCATGAATGTGGTGTTAAGGCAGGATTGACTAAGATGAATTGAAGGAAGTAAAGAAGAAGTTAGTAGAACGTTCTTCTGGATTGGCAAGTACTACTACTGCATCCCTTCCACATCCTAAAGTTGTGATAGCAGACAGTCCACCTTCTATTGTTATTGATGTTACCACCCCTTCATCACCACTAAAAACATCACAAGAAGAAGCAGTTAAGATTGCACCTCAGAGAAGCACTAGATCCAACAAACCAGATTCACCCATAAAGTACAAAGGACTAAGAGAGAAAAGAAGAAAGTTGAAAGTGACAGACAAGTACTATGACAGGTATGAGGAAACTAATAAACTTATGATTGAAGATATTGTGGTAAATCACCTACTTATTTTCAATAAATATATGTTAGAGATAGAGGACAGTGCACCTAAAGAGTTGTATGGCAAACTGGAAATAAGGAAACAGTTGGCACATATTGGGGATGAGAATATCAAAAATTAAGCAATTGATAACATGTTACTTGTAATTTCTATGCAACAGAGAGACATAATATTTGGTGAACTAAAACCTTTATTGAGGACCAAGGCAAGGTTAGTAAATATTATGGCAAGAAAGTATGATGAAATTATTGAAGAGACTCAGACAACATTGGATTAGATATTAATGACTACTATGTTTGAGAAGACTCCACCTCCTAAACCTACAATGCCTACACCTTTAGGAATGGGAGAGAGTTCCAAAATTGCTGAGGCAAGTGTTGAGAAGAGAGAAGATGATATGCAACTAAATTTCTATGTTTCTGGTGTGCCTGTGACTTTTGACACTTCACATGATGACAAGAATCCATTTGAATAAAACATTGACAATATAGTGGTTGAGGATGTAGAACAAAAAGAAGAAGAAAAGAGAGAGGAAGAACAAAAGGAAATGGGGCAAAAAGAAGAAGAAGAAAATGTTGAAGTAAAGACAAACCTATTGATGTTGATCGCATGGATGAGGATGAGTTGGTGAGTCCAGCTTTCACCGCACTCACTAAAGCAAAGCAGAGATCTGAGCAAAAAATTCACAAGAAAACTAAATTAATGTCTAGAGCAATCGATACTATGAACAAATTGCTTCTAGTACCTATTGTTTTCCAAAGCAGAGATGATGTAGAAAACTTGAAATTAGCACTTGGAAACTTTGATGATCATTATGAGACCCTAGTGAAGATCACAAAAGAAAAGGTAGAGAAGAGATAATTGGAGAAGAAACTGATGGAAGTTTGCCAGCTATTTCATGGGACTTGGGCATTCTGAAATCTGTTACAGCAAAAGTTAAGGGTTGTGTTGCACATGGCAGGATGCTATTCAGTTATTGCATGAACCTAATCAGACATGTTCATAACATTGAAGAGATTATTGCTAAGGATAGGGCAACCTTGAAAAATATGATGGAAAATTGTGATACCTCCTCACAATTGGTAATGGAAATGGACAGAGAGGTAACAAGTATTTTGGATAATCTGAATGTGTTGGATATAGAGAAAGGGAGAGTCATGTTATGATTTGGCTTGTTGAAGAGTTTAATCACTCCTAAACTATCAATTATTGAAGTACATTTATCAGCTATGGAGAAAATAGTAGAATCACTGACAAAATCTATGCCTACAGAGTTGAAAGCAGCAGAGATATCATCATATGCATTGAATGGACTAATTCATGTTAGTCAACTATTGGTTGAATCAAGGGGCGCAAAAGTGAAGATCTTGGAAGATTCTTATCAAGATATTCTAAAAATGGTGAGCAAGCACTAGTTGTATTACTTTTTATGCACCTTTTTAATTGGTGTCAGAGGGGGAGAAGAGAGAGAAAAATGTATAAGGGAGAAGAGATAAGCATAATAGAAGAGAAAGAGAGGAGAGACAGTTTTTGTGTTGGAACACTTAGTCAATTTTTTTTCTAAGTATTGCCATCAATGCCAAGGGAGAGATTGTTGGAAAGTGACAACTTTTGTATGTTATGAATCACTTTCTTGGTTGTCATTTATGGCAACACATCTGGCATATTGATCGATTGAATAGAAGTTAAGTTTTGGTGATTCAGTTCTGAAATTGACTATGTACAAAAGCAAAAATACAGAGGTATTTTGGGTATCAAAGATCGAGATCGATGAGTTATCATGTGCAAGCTTAGAGGAAGATACTATGGGGTATGTATGACCTACATCTAAGATTGTTTTGATTTTGGTGACGAGTACAGAGAGTTAGAGAGATTTGAAGACAAGCGACAACAACAGAACAATGAAACAGAGCAGTTGGATAACAATGATGATTTGGGGAGTATGACATGGACTCCTGGTAAGCTAAGTTGGATTATGACTATGGATAATCTATAGTTTGGTTATGTAAGAGTGCCGAATTTGTATTTTCTCTTTGCTTTATTAAGTATATTTTGTTTGAGAGCTGACTGTGTAATATTGGTTAAGTGAGTATATATATATATATATATATATATAGACTTTTTGTAAAGCGAAGAGATATGGGAGATCGATGAGCGAATATATGTGTGTGTGTGAATGGCAGAGCAGAGGATGACAAAGATCATTAGTGAAATATGACTGGAACCATCTAAGAATTTAAGATGCTTGTTTTTGTTCATTACTGGAGAACACTTTGTAACATAATTTTTATTGTAAGATTTGTAAGCTCAGTTGGCCCCTAACAGGGTGTTGTATACCTTTAACAGGGTTATATTCCTCTAACAAGGAATTGTACTATGTAATATTCAGCTCCTAATAGGGCTAGGTCTCCGAACAGGGACATTATACTTTAGTGCATGCTTGTGGGTACCATCCACACTGGGGTTTTCCATTGGCCAGGGTTTCCTCAACAAAAAATAATGGTGTTATGAGTTATGTGTTATTTGTTTATGCTCTTTTCATTTCAGCAAGTTTATGGTTTATATGGAATTGGTTTAAAGTTTATTTTAAGTGTTGTAATACTGATTCATCCCCCCTCTCAGTATTACTTAATCCTAACATAGCTTAGTTCTGGAATATTCCCCTCGAATTCCATTTGGCGACCCAATCTCGGTTGATGCAAAAAGTTGCATTGTTGCTCAGTTGAAAGTTTCTCCATGGTGCATCTTTCAAACCATTCATCGTGGGACCAAACCATCAGCTCCATCAGCTCCGGTTGGTCGGGTAAACACTAGGGGGGACCTTTCTTCGATCGCATAGCATCAAAAATATTCTAGCGCATGTCGGACCGAAGTGTTCCCAAGGTGCACTAAGCCAAATTGGGTAGCAATTTTTGGACATCCATATCTCAAACCTCATGAGAGATATCAAATATCTGTGAAGTGAAATAGGACCATCTTGGGAAGGCCTACAAGCATGTAGCTTAGTTCTGGGAGATTCCACTTGGATTTTTTAGATATGACAAAGAGCCTCAAAGATATTTTCTCTCATAGAATGTAATTTTTTCAATGTTCTTTATGCTCGAGCCGAGTAGGGAGAATGTATCGTGGAAGCACAAAGAATAAAATACACATGAATATTTTAAGGAGATTTGTAAGATATGCAAAGATTGGATGTATTGAGAAAGATTTGAAGACTTTCAAGCAAATGCACATAACAAATTGCAAGCTCAGGTAGACATATGAGAGATGTGGAAGAACATATGAGGCATAAAAATAAATTTTTTTGTTGTAACATGTGGAGCTATTCAATGCATGTTTTCTATTTCAAATAGTGCCTCTCGGATGTCACATCAAGCAATGAGACAATTTGATTACAGAATGTGTGTGAAGCATGTTAGTTGTTTGCCTATGCCAACGTGAAGTGTAGAAACAGAGGATGTACACAAGCTATTTTACTTAACGTCTCAAGAAAATACCAAACTATAAACTAAATAACATTAAACTGTTTGATAAAATGCATCAAAGGAATATACACGCATAAACAAAGCATGTTGAATTGTTTGAACAATGTAAACCAAGTATGTTGAACTACAATGTAAATAAGATATGCTAAACTTTTTGAACAATGTAAAGAAAAAAATTTGAACTTCTTTTAATAGAAATACAAGCCACGTTAATTATTTAATAGAATGATGTAAACATATTTCATTACATTGACTGCAAAGATTATAAACAAAGCATGAAAAGTACTTTTAGATCTATTTAAACACGGTGTAACACCAAAATAATAACATTAATCAAATGACAACCAAAGCTATAAGGGATCAAAGGTTGTCTCAGTAGGCATGCCAAATATATGAATGAAGGAAATTGAAAACCAAATCACAGGTTTAGTTATTCCAACATCACAACAATAGAGTCTTTCAAATAAACACATGTAAAGTAAATGTTAAATAACATATTGCATTTGACAAAACATTAATCAATTGCACTCCTATCTACCATGAATCTTGCAATCAACATTTTGGTGCTCTCAAAAGTATAGTGCACCAGATGGCTAATGGAGAATGAAGGTGTAGTATGAAAATAATACATACATACAACACATGGAAAAGATATAATACGAAAATGAACATACATACATAAATACAATGCATGACAAATATATAATATGGAAATAATACATACATACAACACATGCCAAAGATATAATATGGAAATGATACATACATAGAACACATGAAAAAGATAAAATAATCAGAAATGAACATGTAGATATGTATATATGAAATAGATTTGTACAAAATGTGGCACATGTCATCTCAAAAAATTTACAAAATCAACATATTTAGATACAATATGGCATACGCCATCTCAAAATGTGTCATATGGCATCTCAAAATAGGAAGTTCAACTACAAATATTTCTAGGACATCCTATTCTACTGGTGGATGATCAAAGTGAAGTCTCTTCAAACTACTCTTTGGCTCTGATGTATCCTGCATTAAAACAAAAAGTGAAACCCGAAGTTAGATTACTTAATTTATATGGTTTCTACAAAGAATAAATAAAAATTTAAAATCATAGTCAACAATAATAAATATTTAAAAAAAAAAAATTGAACTCTCATGTACCTCACCTCTCGGTCTCCTCATGCGGTTATGAGACCTAATATATGTCCTTGGTAGCGAAGGGACAATGCCACCAATGCCGAATATGACCTGTATATATGTTTGCAAACATGATATTGATCTACGACTTATACTATTTAATGTTAAATCCTTGGTAGAAAATAAATGTTTCAAAAATAACTGAATTAACATTAAAACTTACCTGTGTTGAACTTTCTTCAAGAAATGTCTGTTGGGTCATCAGCAATACAAACCCTTGGTGTGGTACCTCCCTCAAACTAGGGGTGACCTACAAAAGTCAAACAAATACTTCATACAATCATGACTTGATCATATTAAATATATACTTGATAGTAAATACACACAAATAAATTTAGAAGTATACATACTGTGGGGCTATCACTGCGAATTGAGATGCCTGTGACTCTATCGTGGTAAACCGGTCTCACGACATCATCAGACACCACCCTCTCTCAAATAAAACATGTAATTAAAATGAGTACGCACAAGTGACAAGTATATATGTATTCTTAAACAATCTAAAATACTTAATTACCTTCCCCTTGTCAACACCAGATGCCTGAACACCCTCACATTGCCCCCTAGTGGCAACTGGTGAAACCTGCATCAATATGTAATAAGATGATTATAAAAATTAGAAAACACACGTATATACTATTATAATAAAAGGAAAACAATGAGTACCTTAAAACGTACATACCGTCAAAGTGTCAAGGCCAAATGAAATGGCCAAAAGTGTGGACCCCTCCACCTGTACCATCTCCTCCTCTATCATCAACTAGACATAAATGAGACACATAAAAAAAATAAGTGGGCAATCATTATAAGAAAATTCTAATAAAAACACAAATGTTTACAATTAAATACAATGTAACAAGTTAATTGTTTAATATTACCGTAACATGAGTCCATGGCTCTGTATGCCCCTGATGTACATCTCCATGGGGTGCTTCAGTGCCTATAGTGTGTTGTGTAGTATCGTCTACCTTGAAGACGTAGTTATATGCATCACTATCATTCAGGGGACCCAAGCACATATTCTTGCACATAACGCAAGTGTGGGGCACACAAACATGTGAACTCATGGAGGATGTGGAAGGGCCAAAAGCATCAACATGAGGGGGAAACAATGACGCACTTTTCCTAACCACTAGATCACTCAAGGTGTGAATGGATCGAATAGTCTGTGAGCTGACCTCAACAATAATACCAGGATTCTTCACTATAGGAGGTGGTGAAATCTCAGGAGGGGGGACATATGTGCGGGATTTCACCCGTTGTGCCACTGGCCTGTCCTGAGGAGTGCCTAAGCCTATGCCCTGGTTCTGTCTCATGCTCCAATAATTTACCTTGTGACCGAGCATAAATTCAGCATAGAATTTGCTTATGAAATAGAATGGGACATCCAAATTTTTGTGGGGTGGTCTATCAAAAACCATCCACCAACAATCCCAAAAGTTGTTACGTATTCCATCATTTGTGCACCATTTAATTGACAACTTGGTTTTATGTCCACTTTTAAATCGGTTTTGGGATAAAAAAAAATGTTACATATGTCATGTTTTGTTATATTTAGATCCACAACTTGATCATATTCAATCCCATCATCAAATTGGGTGTGCATAAACTCGCGCCAAAGAAGTGTAGAATTATGTTGTTCTGTGAGTTTCTCTATACTTTCAATAATGGAGTTCAACATGGAAAACATGGGGCGCAAGGTGGGGATATTCACATATGTGTTATGATATCCTCTAAGTTGATTTAGATTGTCTCCTATGAGATCCTATTATGGTCAAGGGTTTGAGACTGGTTGGTCTTCTGAAGGCAGGGGATTGTTTTGAGGTGGTTTTGGATTGTTCGCAAACTCATTGGGAGGGTTTTATGATTGGTTTGAACCCATGTCTGATTCAAAAACAATAAAGAATATCAATTTCAACCCTATTTTTTATCATTTCAACTAGTTTATAATTGATTTTAAAAAACAATAAACAATATCATTTCAGCCCTAGTTAAAAAAAAAAATCAATTCAAAAACCAAAAACAAGAATGAAACTAATAAATTTCACTTACCTATTTCCTGTAGCAAATTGGATATAGGATCCCTAACAGATATATGATATGCTTGGCTTGGCTACTTCAACGTTTTCACAATGAAAATGTTGAACACAGGCGCAGGCAACAATATATTATCATTGATGAATATCTAATATCTGATATTATAAAGCATCTGATAATATCGGGTATCTGATAATGCTTTAGCTTTGTCTTTTGGCTTGGCTAGGTGTACTGACACCCAAGCCTACTAAAAAGTCAACAAACTTTTGGGTGTTCTTTTGGACGAGTGAAAAGCTCATTTTTTTCACATCGCTAGTTTTTGGCATACCATGATCCTGCACATACCCTTACTATAGGAGATAACATAATACACTATGGGGTTTTAAAATGAATTAATAAGATGTTTGTATTCCTTTCACATATCTTCAGTTCTTTTATAGGCTAGGCTGGGAGTGGGAGGAGATGCTTGATTGAGGTCTTGTCTATATGAGAGGTTACTAATGTCACACAGAGTCACTAGGGGGATGGGGTCCAGAGAGACTGTCAGGTTAACTCTAGAGTTGACTCGTGTGATGACACTTCCCCATATACATTTTAGGCTTTCTATGTGTGTTGGTTGCCTCTGGGTTTATAGGTTTATACCTGTATAGTTGAGTTGTACTTTGAGATAAAGAGATTTTTGGATCTCTTGTTTAGCCCTACTTTATGATTGGTTTGTATTTGAAAATTGAGAGGGATCTATTTTTATCTCCTTAGCACGGTGGGAGTGGACAATTTAGGTACCATGAGAATCGGTGGTAGTGACCCTCTTTACCATTGGAGACCTCGACGCCCTTGTACCATTGTTGACGATCTTGTAGTAGTTGTACTTCTTATGCAACATTATTGGAGACATGCTCTTATCTTTCTTAGGTTGTATATCATATCGTGTATATGTGTAACCACCTAATTTCGGTCTGTCGCAACTATGGACCCTATTTTCCCTAAAGTGTGATCATACCCTCGAGTTATGTCCAAACGACCCTGTTACTGCTTGGCATAATTCCTTTAATCGATTTAATGT
>MU221108.1:25924-67716 GCA_018584345.1 Thuja plicata
CATCCCTACATTTTATTGAAAAATGTTGGGTCCCCTTTTTCTTTTTTTTTTCCTTTGCATTTTCCTTTTTGTTTCATGTTTTGTGTTGCTTCGGGATCTAGATCATAGAGTGTCTTCTCCTCTCTTGTTAAGGAATTTTGGACTCTCAGATTCCAGCGTCGTCGCTCCTGTCTTTGCTTGAAGAAGTGACCGCAAGGCATCCCAAGGCTCAGATTTTAGTGTTCTACCTATTCTCATAATTCTAATCAAAAATTAATGTGCTCCTTCATGAATTATAAAAGGATCTTTAATTGTCACTTTCATACTTACCACAAATAAATTACTTCCAAGAAAATTGACTGTGAATTTGAGCGAAGCACCTCTTGAACTAAAAAATCTCAAACAGTAAAACTGTGCAAGCTTTTATGTCTGCTCGAGCCTTGGCAGTGAGTGTTGAAGTGATGAGTTGAGCAGTGTTTTAAGTTTCCTCCTTTCAGCATTATGTGTTCTCAGGTAGGCCCTCTTCGGCCCTCTGGTTTGGTTTTTGTTTTTTTCTACTTTCATTTTTCTTTTGGTGTTTTGGTTGCTTCCCTTTTAGTGTCACTTGAACACAACCCTATGGGTAGTTTTTTGTGTCCCCTTTGGGATTGGGTTTTGGTTGTTTCCCTTTGGCATCAACCTCTGTGGCTTGTCCATCTCACGGGTTGGGACTATCTGTAATCTTAGTGTAGATACCTTGTAAATTATGCGCATGTCCTATAAATTTGTGTAGATATCGTGTAGGTTAGAGTGATTTGTTTGTGGATCTATGTTCATTTTGTATGTTTGTACATTTTGTAAATACTCAGTGCACTCTGTGTAGACTATAAATTTTGGGTAGCTTGCATAGTTGGTTAATACATGTAAGTAGGAGTTTAAAATTATCTGGTCTGAAGTATTTGTAGGGTATGGCCACCATGTTGGGTCAATAACAGGTCACAAACACCATTCTGAGTTGGGTTGACCTAGGTCATAGTGGTAAACATTGAACTGAGCTAGTTGCAGAGCCGAGCTCCCGAGATCAATGACTCATTCTGAGTTTTCTCTCTCCTTCGTCATGTCTTCCTTAATGGAGGGACTAGTTCCCACAAATGAACATTTAATTTTTTTCCTAGTTGGTCATCAATGCCCTTCGTGCCAACTAGCGGTCACTCAATTGTCATAACTCTTCCTTAGTAGATGTACATGTGTTAAACCTAGGGGTCATCAATCACTTAATAAAAAAATCACATCAACTACCCCACTTGCACTCCTTTCATTCTGGGATCTTTATCCCCAGGTGTCTTGGCGATCCCCAACACACCTTTCATGGTAGTTGTTTATATTATCAGTTCCAAACTCTCTTAGTCTCAAGCGCATATTATATGTTTTATGGTTTGCTCATGAGAAGGACAAATCACCTGATACTCTTGATGATAACTAATGCATGTTCCTTTTCAGGTGACAAGATAAAGGATCCACAAACTCCCATGATCCAAATTTTTATTAAGATTAATATATGATATGCTGATGGTTTTCCAGTCTTGCAAGTTTTAATCTAGGAAAATAAGACATGGCTATAGCAGGATCAACTCTGGGAAGTCCCGAGCACATTGGCGGTTCCTTCAGATAAATCAAAGGAAGAGAAAGCATTAAAGAAGATCCCACTAGTTCTCTAATTCAAGATAGATAGGACATTTCAAGGATCCCAAATTAAAAAAATCCTCAGGGAGGTCACGGATATAGATTTCGGTACCTAGGCCAAAATATAGTGCATCTGCTAGGCAGTCTACCAGCAGAGGTGGGCTAACAACCCTGCGTTAGTAAATTTAGCGGCCTCTAGAATTATTCAAGTGGATGACTTTCCATACTTAGTATAGTCCCCATAATTGATACTTCTCATAGCCAAGGATTACAACATGACCATTTGAGTTGTGGTCACATCCTCTGTATTTCCCATTTCCTCCTTAGACCATGATGCCATCGCCACAGTTTGCCAAATTCTATTTTTCCAAGGTGTTTTTGTCCTCACCCAGATAGCCTCAGTGTCCCAATTCATAAAAGCTAGAGATGTAGACCAATGCCACCTCAATACAAAATGGCTAAAGAGCCTGTCTCGAGACTACAAGAAGATGAAGTTGGATATCCCTCGCTCTAATTTCAAGGAGAAGATCTAGGAAGGGATAATATTTTTGTGCAGGATTTTTGGAGAACCCCGCATCTGACAATTCTCCCTGTCGATGTACTACTTCTTGTATTGCATGACCACCAATAAGAAGTGTTTTGACTTTGCCACAATCATATCAAACCATGTGGATGCCCAAATAATAAAGGTGGGAGAGGACCATAGATTTTACATGACTTATTTTGTCTTGTAGTCCTTAGCTCAGCAACATGATGCAATTTGGGGGTTAGAGACAATTGGTGACCTCAGCATGGAAGTGAAACACTCTGCCCCATGGGATCACTTTCCCCACATCCAATGGGATGAGTGTTTCCAAAAAAAATTGTATAGTAAATGACGCCTTTGTATTCCAAAAGATCAAGGAACTCACTAAGGATATTGGGTTCATGTTATGTCTGGAATCCATGGCCATGGTAAGCCTATGGGGATGTTATTTCATCCAATTTTCACAACACACATATATCAAGGTTACAGGGTTTATCGGAAACCCAATTTTGATGCCAAAACACTGCAGAGATAAAGTTCTATTATTAGAGTTTTGTAGGCAGATGTGCATGTGATTTTGGGTACCTGCAGCTACAAACACACACTTCAACGAACCATTATGAGGTTAGCTTATTAGAAAATGAAAAAAATCATAATACTAAAATGATCTAGACTAATCAACATTGGCTCGTTGCCTTCTATTATGGAGGAGTTTGAATCTTTCTCTCAGGTCATTGCAAGAAATAATGACTACACCAGATCCTAAACAAAGGATTTTAAAGACAACTAAAATGATGAACTAAATGATATGCAAATGCAGATTTGTTGTTCATCCAAGCTAATTAAGAGTTAATTTTAAAGCACCAAATGAAAGATGGTGATTGATTTAAAAACCCAAATCAAATGTGCTATAAGATTATGGTTTGCATGATTGAAAGTAAACTAACAACAATTAATCAAAAAGCTATGAAATGATAAATGCTTGAAAACATAAGAAATGAAAACTACATAATAACAATAATAAAAACTAGGGGTCCTTGTAAAGGAAATGAGGCTCTCTTTTATAGCAATATCTCTCAAACCGACGGTCAAGATCAAAAGAAAAGAGAGGCTCAGATTCGATTGAAGAAGCACAATCCATGTGCAAAGATGATGATTGGTCGAAAGAGTCAGTTGACTGAACTGATTGATCAGTTATTTTGGAAACTTCCAAAATCAGTTTTTAGTTAACAACTTTCTTTCCAAAATGAGAAAAGATAAAAATAATTTAACTGAATAAAACATATTTGTTTCCAATTTTATAATCAGTTAACAAAATTGATGAAATCATATGCATTTTTAAATATTTAATTGATTTTAAATGCATATTTTGTTTTTATTAATTAATTTAATTCCTTAATGGATTTTATTGATAATTTAGCAATTTTATTTAGTTTTATATATTAGAATATCAATTAAATAATCAACTTAATGTTTATTTTCCAATATAATATATTTTCAGGAATTAATTAATTAATCAAGTACGATGATTGATTGGGACTTAGGGTTCAGGTCAGATTAGTATGAATTTGATGAATTGCCTATTTGATTTAGGACTTAGGGATAATCAAGATTAAGGTTTCTTGATATGTGATTGAGATTAGGGGTCTAGGTTTTGGATGACCACTTTTAGGTAATTACATTTTCCTCTCTTTGAATTGATGTGCGATCAGCATATTGATTCAATGACCTGTTAGCGAGAAGACCTAGAACAGTTTGATTTGAAGTGATGAAACCATTCTTTTGAAGAAGACCATCTCCAAGCTTGAATGGACAAAGATCAATTAAAATATATAAATAGAATACTCATTTTGATTTGAAGCGATGTAACTGCACATTTGTCAAGAACCCTAAACCTTTTGATTGGTTTGAACGAATAACCAGTTTGATTTGAAGCAATGAAACTCATTACCATTAAGAGATTTGATTAGTAAGAAAATTGACTTGATTTGAAGCAATGAAGCCAATTTGATCAATGCATCTAGTTTCAATAATGAATAGCTTGTATAAGACCGATCTTTTTTGGTTTTGAGTGTATTCATCACTGTATAAGAACATGGATTAGGATGCCTTTGATTTAAGATGATCTCAACTTGATTTGATGCAATGAAGCTAAGATGCCCCAAGTGATGAGGTCTTGATTGAGGATGTGATTACTTGAATGTTGATGTCCTGATCCTTCCCCAGTGGGAGAAAAATAGAAATATGTCTAGGCGCCCCAGTGATCCGAAGTAATTTGATTGATAACATGATGCAAGAAGAAGTTGATCTGATTAGAAATAGGTCCCAAGTGGTTAGGAAAAAAGGTGCACTTGATGGGAGGTCATGTTTAACCAAGGTTGACCAAAAGTATGATATGAGGATTGATTAGAAGAAAAGTATGAGAGATTTCTATTGGTTTGGAGTTCAAACGGACTGATAGCACAAGCGGTCAGTTGCAATTGACTGAAAAATCCAAACGTTAAAAATGACAAGTAAAATGATTTTAGATTTTGATTTCGATCCTAAAAATAGAATCGAGACAATCGAATTAGCCAGCGGTATAATTTAATGCCAATCAACACACAACTGACCACTTGGAAAAAGGAAGATTGATTGATAAGAAATATGCGTGTGAAATGTGGCTTCTATACTTACAACTGTAACACACACTTCAATGAAACATTTTGGGGTTAGCTAGTTAGAAAATGATAAAATTGAAAACATTCTAAGCTAACCGAAATAGGCTCATTTCCTTCTAGTAGGTAGGAGTTTGAATCTTTCTCTCAGGTCATTGCAAGAAAGAGTGACTACACCATATCCTAAACGAAGGATTTAAAGAGAGCTAAAATGATTACTCTATATGATATGCAAATGCAGATTTGTTGTTCATCTAAGCTAATTAAAAGTTCATTTTAAAGCACCAAATGTAATGTTTTTGATTGATTTTAAAACCCAAAATCAAATGTTCTCTAAGATTATAGTTTGCATTATTTAACAAAAGTAAACTAACATTTAATAAAGATAAACAAATTGCAAGCTAAGAATGCAAGAAAGTAAAAAATGCATAATAACGATAATAAAAACTCGGGGATTATTGTGAAGGAAATGAGGTTATCTTTTATAGAAAATCTTTGTTGAATTGACGATCGAGATCGAAAGAAAAGAGTGGCTCATATTCGATTGAAGAAGCGCAATCCATGTGCAAAGATGATGATTGGTTGAAAGAGTTAGTTGACTGAACTGACTGATTAGTTATTTTGGAAACTTACAAAATTAGTTTTTAGTTAACAACTTTGTTTCCAAAATGAGAAAAGATAACAATAAGTTAATTGAATAAAATAGATTTGTTTCCAAATTGATAATCAGTTAATTGAAATTGATGACATCATATGCATTTTTAAAGATTTAATTGATTTTAAAAGAACATTTTATTTTTATTAATTAATTTAATTCCTTTTTGGATTTATTGAAAATTTTGCAATTTTATTTAATTAAAATATTTGAATATTAATTAAATAATTAATATAAGGTTTATTTTCCAATGTAATGTATTTTAGTAATTAATTAATTAATCAAGTGTGATGATTGATTAGGACCTAGGATTCAGGTCATATCAACTTGAAATTGATAAATTGCCTGTTTGATTTAGGACTTAGAATTATCAAGATTAGGGTTTCTTGATGAGAAATTGAGATTAGGGGTCTAGGGTTTAGATGACCATTTTTAGGTCATTACACTTACCACTGATTTTATTCTTGTAGGTTGATTATATACTAGAAAGAAATCCTTTGGGCATTTCCTTAATGGTGGGATTTGGTAGCAGATATCAAAAACAAGCTCATCACAGAGGATCATCCATAGTTTCAGTACATGTGGATTCAATGGGAGTATCATGTTCAGAAGGATTTATTGTTTGGTTCAGTAGAAAAGCACCAAATCCAAATCTATTGACTGGTGTCGTTGTTGGAGGACCAGACCAATATGATAAATTCAAGGATCTGAGCTATTATTTTCACTTCTTTTTCCTATTATACATTTGAGACAGAGCGAGACACTATGAATGACAAAAATGGGCTGCAATATGCGGTTTAGATGAAAGTTAAATGATTCAAAATTTCATTCTCTCTAACTACTAACTGGCTTAAATTGAATGTTTGGATTCTATCTTTTAGTCGATAATGGGTTTAGTAGTGAGACCCGAAAAAGTCAAAACTTGATTATATTATATATTTCCTATGTTTTCATAGTTTATTTTCCATTAATCTTTAGGATTATATTTTATAATTTATTAGTATTAAAACTATTAACATGATATAAAATATCAACTTTAAAATATCATTTTTTAATAAAAATTTGACATTATTCATAAGTTATTTTGTAAGATTATGTTGATATTTCTTTAGATGAGAATCAAGAACTGAAGTTTCTTCTTATTCTGACAATCATTGAATATACCATCACCCTTCCCAATTTTGCTTAACTAATTAAAATATAACCTTTTAATAGAAATAAAAATGATTAATGAAAAACCATTTGCATATCATAAAGCTTAATGAAAATATTTAATAAATAGAAACTGTGCAAACAAGACACTCTTACATCAAAAATATTGATCCTCGTGAGTATTGAATTAGTGTTATACAAGATAAATTTGTTTGAATTTGAAAATTGTGCAAGTGCCCCTATTCCAACACATGGATGAACTGGTTTTGGAAAGCATCTCTAATTGGGTCAAATCGGTGCTCTTCGTGAAGGGCGAGATGGTACATTTAAATTTCAATAGACTTGATTGCATCTATTTCATTTGAATAATTTAAGTCACTTGGAAAGGGGCACAAATTTTATAATTTCATTGTGCTTGATATATCCCACAAAACTTAACATTCAAAGGATTTATGTTTTTAGGTCATTCTAAATATAAGGCAAGCACCTATATTAGAAATACAAACTAATTACTTAGAAAGAGTTTTGCTAAAAATTGTGAAAATAATTTTTTTCCAGACAAGATGGTTTAAAAATTATGTTTTTTTGGTATTGTTTCTATGATTTGAAAAAAAAATTGTAGAAATGAACCTCCTACTAACACAACAATATTGAAATTACTTCTTCCTCTAAAAAATGAAATAGAAAGATCTGAACTTTGATTTGAAGATAGAAAGAGAAGGTGGTCCAATGCAATGAATGCTTTTTATAGTTCAAGGCCATGACTTCCGTAGCACAGACCAACTAACCAATGTTGTCACTAGCACTGTATTTGTATTATTTTCCTCTTTTGAAAGCACTGTATTTGTATTATTTTCCATGACATCATGGGACTTTCCTTTCAACTCATCCTTATTTTTTAAATACATGAAAATATTGAAAATTAGTACCTTCCTCATCTTAATAGTATTGCTCACTATCTTTCTTTACCACTGTATTGTTTACACATCATTGTCCTTTCCATTGTAAATATTTCTCTTTTTCTATAAACAACTTATTTTTAAACAAAATACTAAAGTTCAAATATTCATAATTATTTCTCAACCTTTTCCTCTCATACATTTGGCACTCATGCCTCAAAACTACTACTTTTGATGATGAATCTGTTGTCATTTCTAGACTTGGTGCTCTTTCTTCTATTTCCACAACTCACCATACTATCATAATAGCAGGATACCCTTGATAAAATGAAAATATTTCTACCAAAATAGTCCAAACTTATAGGTTGTTTGGATGCTTTTGTGTTACATTTACTTGTTAGTGTTGCTTTTGGTATATTGCTATACACCATTAATCCACTTCTTATATATATCCTTTCCCAATTCAGATCTACATCACAATGATCATGATGATAAATTGTTGCAATGAATACATCAATATATGAATATATTCATTTCTCATTTATACACTCTCCATCACCAATCTTCATGTACCGGGCTAACCAAGGTGGTCTCCATCATTTGAATCTTCTTAACTTGGCTCTGATACCATATGAAAGTAATTAAATTTATAATAGACTTATGAAATAGTTGATAATTTTCTTCTTTCTTGATTGTAGGATAACTTCAAAATTTATCTATAACAAATCTGAATATCAATAATGATATAGTATGATGTTGAAAGCAACTGCCAATGTTCATTGCTTGATACATGGGAAGAGAAGATGAATAATTTATGTTGAGAGATGAATAATTGATTTGCCTTAAAGATACAGAATGTTCCAGCGATGAATAAGTACCTGGAACCTTCTGTATCTTTAAGGGAATCATTTCCACGTCAATACCAAGCAAAAATATAGGGCTCTAAGTTCAATAGATAGGATTGGCTATAGAGTCGTGGCTAAATGGATATCAGAATTGAGTGCGCAAGGTTCCACTGATGGATCCATTGCAGAGGTAATTAATGTATTATTTTTTAGGTCATGTCAATTATTCTTAAATTCATGTCAATGATCCTGCGCAAACGATGCCTCACTCCAGGTCAACCCCACCTACATTGTTGACTGCAATGTCAAAAACACCCAGCATGCAGACATCCTCTATTTCACATCATATTGGTAGATCCCTCTTTTATCTCTTTTGTTATGTGTTTATCTTCCTTGAAGTTCTCTTTCTTGTGGGCATTTCATAGTGTTATCATTTTCTATAGTAAGAGATATACATGAGGATACGCCAGAGGCAACTACTGGTGATAACATACCATCATTTCCTAGATCTTCCCATATTGCTAGTATCAGCAATGTGGCCTGCAACGTTACCATACTAGCAATATGGGAAGATCTAGGAAATAATGGTATGTTATCACCATTAGTTACCTCTGGCGCATCCTCATGTGCATCTCTTTCTACAGAAAATGATAACACTATGAAATGCCCGCAAGAAAGAATACTGGATAACCGTTGGTATTGAGACATGCATGTATAATTCTGACACCAATTTGCGATGGGGATGCTATAATAATGATGGGATTTCCATCAGAAATGATACTAGATAACCGTTAGTATTGCGACATGCATGCTATAATTTTGATGCCCATTTGTGATGAGGATGCTATACTAACGATGGGAATTCTGTCAGAAATGATACTGGATACCCGTTGGGGATGCTATACTAATGACGGGATTTCCATCAAAAAATGATACTGGGATATTATACTAATGACAAGATTTCTGTCAGAAATGATACTGGATAACCATCGGTATTGTGACATGCATGCTATAATTTCGACACCCATTTTTTGACAGGGATGCTAGACTTCTGACGGTGTAACCATCAAAAATATGATAATACTATAATGTCTTTGTGTGGATAATTCTGATGGTTTAGCCATCAAAATGGAGACGGTTACCATCTTCATTGCAATTTTTGACAAAATGACTCTGACGGTGCCTTGTATTGAATATTCAATGTATAGACGTTGAATATCTGACAGATAGCCATTGGAATGAGGCCCCAAATGTCCTAGTGAACCCTTGCATAGATTCCAACTCAAGAGACTTGAGTTCTTTCTAACCTGAGGAGTATGGTGTAGAGCACCACATCATATGCTCCAAGGGTTAATTTTATGTAATGAGGTTGGATCCTTAGGATCAACCCAATTATGTTGGTCGGTCCATCTTGTAAGGATAAGGGTCCCAAAGGTGTTTTATAAGCCTTGGGTCTCCTTAGACCAATAGGACCTTAGGATTAATTTTTATAGGGTGTCATATGAGTTTATATTATTTTGGTTAATAATGACCTTATAAATGGTCCTAGATCACATTTAGGTCCATTTGTGGTTGATAGGATGCAATTTGCAAGAAGTTGTAATAATATTGTCAACAAATGCAAAAAGTGTAAAATTGCAAAAGTTGCATTTTTGCAAATGTCGCAAAGTTGCTCGAGAAGTTGCAAATTTTGTTCCAATGGTCATAACCATTCAAAATAAGGTTATGGTCATTGGAAATGGTCTGTTTTTATTGATTCATCCTGTCCAAGACAAGATTGATAGCATTGTAAGATTCTTGGTGGATTGGAATAAGATAACATTCATTTTCCTGAGAATTTCTCTTTTTTTATGTGTTGTATAATACAGATTGGATTGATTAAATACTTTCCATGGGAAGATAGAGGGTTTATTTTACTTTCATATGCAATTGGTTTGATTCTATTTGGTGATCAGAGGAGAGAGATCCATTCATTTTAGTTCAGGTTGTTCAGGAAACCCTCCTAAATTAGTGTATTTCAAAGATGGAGCCCTAACTTGACAATTTACCTGTGGAATTACTTTCCCACTTGGAAAATTCAATTTAGGTATGTAAATTTAGATATTCCAAAGGCTTAGAATGGGGGGTTTTGTTTTACTAAGTTATCCATCAATCCCTAGGCTAAATAAGCCCATGTATTTAGTCTAAGAATGGTGAATATGTGTAGACAGGCGAACAAAAGGAGCAGTGTGACTTGGTAGATGGTGTATTTGGAACACGTGGAGGTAGAATAAAAAGTTTAAGGTTTTAGATTGATTCTATTAACCCATTCTTTAGTACTTTCTTTGTTAACCAAGCCTTATTAGGCCTATTAGGTCTGTGAACAAAGTAAGGTTTGAGGGGTGCTGGAGTAGAGTTGAGTCCTACAACCTTGGGGTCTTTCATAAATCCATAAAGGGTACTAGAATCTATATTTTATTTTCCAATTCATTATGAAGAATAAGAATTTGTTGTAAAAAAACCTCTCAATGAGACCCACTAGAGTCTACTAGCCCAATAAGGGTTAGGTTTATTGTGGGTGTCTTAGAATTCAATCAATGGTGGATTCTCATCGTTTATACCCTAAGAGTGGTGTTTAAATCATCAAATTGAGAGTGGAGGTGGTATAGTGTGGATTTTCATAATTTGGCTTAGATTTGGGAAATTGTCCCTAAAGCCCAAAACTTGTCCTAATTGATCAGAGCCCTGAGAAGTCCAAAAGGTTATTTGGGGTATACTAGACCCTAGGAAAGGTAGACTACTTTTATAATAAGTAGTTGAACAAGGTGGGATTGTAAAATTCATTGGTCAGTGGCCTAATCAAGCAAGGCCCCATATGATGGCGTAGGAGCATCTTGAGTTCATGGCAATCTTGTATCAACCAAAATTATGTGTGTGTTTTGAGATCAGTAGTTGGTTGGATAATTTTGGTAAACTACTCGGTTTACTTGCTGGAGTTCTTGATTGAAGGTTTCTCAATCACTATTTTTTCCTTAGCGGCTGTTAACTTAGTTGATGTTGGTGGCTCGGTTTCACCGACCGATCTCAATGTCAGTCATTGTTTTCTCAGTGGCTTTACTGAGTCGGTTATGTAACTCGATGATTTGACTCACTGACTAGGTTTTATTTGGTTGTATTTGTTGGCTGACTTGCGCAGTTAATTTTGGTCGTGGCATTTATTGTGGATCTCTCATTGGGGATTGTGTGGATCTAAATCTGGGTTGGTAGCTTCTCCAATGTTGGATTTTGTGGATCTTTTAGGCCGACCTCTTGGTTTCCTCTTATATAAAAGAAGTGTTTTGTTCTTATTTTAGGGGGGGGACTAGTGAACTCAGTAGTGAATTCTAAGGAAAATTTGGAAGTAAATATGGGTAGAATAGGGTTGTGAGTTGTGTAATTGGCAGAAGGTATATGGCCTCATGCTTTCAGAGATCTTTTGAACATATCTGAGTGTGATTTATTTGTATATGGCTGTAACTGGGAAGGCCATACATCCCCGCATGTTGGATGTAATTTCCTGTTGGAGATAATAAAACTTATGTGTTGATTTTTCTACCTCTGCGTTACTTGTGAATTATGTTGTGGTTGTTGTTTGGATGCAAGGTTGGACTATCCATTCTTGCATCCTCTGTATTTGATTGTTTCAAGTGGTATCAGATCAAGGTTGCATTGCTGGAGATCGATGGATTGACGATGCCTCCAAAGAAAACTCATGAGATCACAAAGGAGGAACCTACAAGGGAAGTCAATCGTGAAGATTTTAGGGCTTTTCAGAAAGAAGTGCAAGATCTACAAGAGGAGTTGTGAAAAAAGAATGCATCAAAAGAGGATCGTGATAGTGATGAAGAATCTAAGGAAGAAGAACATTTTGAGGAAGCTATAGAAGAAGTTAGAGATCCAAAAGAGACCGAATTTCTGAAAGCTATGTCTAAAATTGGGAAAATACCTAAGATTGAAGTTTCTACATTTGCTGGTAGCCTTAGGCTAGAGGAATTTATTGATTGGATTAATGAGATGGAGGAATACTTCAAGTATGAGGAAGTAGAAGATCTCAACTAAGTTTGATTTGCAAAGGCCAAGATGATGGGTCATGCAAATATATGGTGGAGAGAAGTACAATTGGAAAGGAGTTGGAGAGGAAAGGAAAAGATCACTAGGTGGAATTGGATGGCTAAAAATCTAAAAAGGCAATTCATTTCAGTGGAGTAAGAATTGGAGATGTTCAAAAATATGTAAGCCTTAAAGTAGACAAACAAATTAGTGCAGGAGTATACTGAGGAGTTTTATAGAATCCTGATTAGGACTGGTAATTCTAAAGTTGATAAAGAGAAGGTTGCTAGGTATGTCTATGGCTTGAGACCTAGTATTCAAGAAGAGTTACTTATTGTTGGGATGACAACAATAGGATATTCTTATCAGATGGCATTAAAGATTGAATAAAATTTGTACAAGAAGTTTGAAGGAAAACAAAATAAAAGAAACTGAGGTGATAATATTGGTGAAACAAATGCTAGGAGTATTGTTGTAGAAAATCCTAAGAAGACTGATGAAGGATCTGGCAGTAGTCAAACCACTAGGAACTACAATGGTCAACAAAGAGGAAGAGGGAGAAGTGAGCTCATAGGAACTTTTTTTAGTGTGGTGAGAAGGGTCATAGGAAAATTCAATGTCATAAAAGAAGAGTTGCACTAACTATTGAGGAAGGCACAGTGAATGATGCAGAAGAAGGTGAAAATATTATCACTAGAAGATTGGTTGCATGTGTTGATGAACCAGTGCAAATAAGGAATTTGTTCAGAACCAGATGTAAGTGTAAGGATAAGGTATGTAATGTTATAATTGATGGTGGCAGTTCTAAGAACTTTATTTTATAAGAGATGGTTAGTAAATTGAAGTTGGAAAGGAGGAAACATCCTAATCCTTATCAGATTAGTTGGATACAAGATGTGTCTAAGGTTAGGATTGAAGATAAATGCCTAGTTAATTTTAAGATTAGGGCTTATCATGATGAGATATTATGTGATGTGTTTCCTATGGATTCATATCACATTGCTTGGAAGACCTTGGTAATTGGATAGACATACTATGTTCGATGGTCATGCTAATACCTATGTGGTAAGCAAAGGAGGATCCAAGCATAAACTAATACCTTTGCAAGAAGCAGGAGTTAGAAGATGTGCAGTTATCAAATGTTGTCTAAGTGACATTGGTAGACATGAGGAGCAGAGAATTGATGAACCTATTCTTATGAGTAAAATGAAGTAGAAAAAAGAGTTAAGGAGCATGACATATTGGAGGAATTTAGAAAGATCAAGAAACAAGTAAAATTTTTGACTAAGGTGGTACATTAGATGATGACACTTATTGGGCAAGAAGATTCATATGATACTGAGTGGAATAATAATTTGATCATGAGGTCTAGAGAAGATGTGGTTAAGAGAAATCTTGATTGTATCAGAAGTACATTAGGAGAGAAGAAGAAGACAAAGGATAGTCAGTTAATATCAGTTGTAGAAAAGAGATTTGAGAAGAGTGTATGATAGATGAACTTGCAGAATGACACACTAGACAAAGTGAAGACAATGTTGGCTAAAGGACAATATGGTGTATGGGTTAAGAACAAGTATGGGATACCGGTTCTAATTCCCATAAAATGTTCATGATTTCCTTACTTGGAACATTTTCTTGTATCTGGGGTGTCTGATGCAGGAGCATCTCGGGTTCATGAAATCTTGTATCAACCAAAAATATGTGTTTTGAGCTCAGTAGTTGGTTGGATAATTTTGGTAAACTGCTCAGTTTACTTGCTAGATTTCTTGGTTGAAGGTTGCTCGGTCACTATTGTTGGCTTGGTGGCTATGTGCTTAGTGGTTTCACTGAGTGGGGCGTTATTAACTCATTTGATGTTGGTGGTTTGGTTTCACTGACCGATCTCAATGTCGGTTGTTGTTTACTCAGTGGCTTTACTGAGTGGGTTTTGTGTTGGAAATACAATAATGGGAAAGAAAGATACTAAGAGGGGGGGTGAATCAGATATTCAAATATAAACACTTAAAACAAAATGATAACACATTCATGCATAAATGAATCTAATGTAATCTTAGATAGAACCCACACCATGAAATAAGTAACACATAACACAATAACTTGGTAACCCAAAAACCCAAATAGGTAAAACTGGGGTGGGGATGACACCCACAAAAGTCTCCACTACTGCAGTAATAAAGTGTACCTATTAAGGTTACAATGTTTGATTACAAAATGTAATCTACCCTGTTAAAGGTCTACTCTGTTAAAAGCTTCAGATCATTACAATCTACCTTGTTAAAGGATTTAAACTTACAATGAAGTAAGCACTTTGTTAAGAGCTAAATAAAGGCCTACTAAAAACACTTTGTTAAGAGATTTTCACTTGATACAATGATTAGAAAGTCTCAAGTATTGATCCTTCAATATGCACTTTGATGCTGATGACGGATCTCCTCTTTTCAGTATCTCTTCTGATCTTATAATCTGATATACCTTTACTCTGTTGTTCACTGTGTTATACTCTACTTGATCTCTGCTTCTAAACAAAATAACCCTCTGTGAATTTCACATCAAAATGTAGTCACTTCAACAATTCCTCTTCTACCTCTTGCACATGCATACAAAAAATAGGGTTTTGAAGCAATCTAATATATCTATACAGATCTGACAGTGAGATCTAAATAAATGATCAAGATCTGATATCCATGCCTTGATGGTAAAACAATTAATGCTTACAATGATTCATGCATTGGATAAAAAAATTAAATGCATAACTAACTCCGTATAATAATATTAAATTCATACATTAGTCGGCCCAAAAAGCTTATACAATTCGGCCGAATCACTTATCCTTGAAGTTTGTATCATTCCTGACAAGTATACAAAATGTGTTCTGGTTGGCACTTGGACTGTTTGTTGCTCAGCATTTAACATCTTTGTCTTTACTCAGCTCGGCAATGTAACTTGGCTCGACAATGTGACTAGTCATACTGAAAACTGCTTGGCAATGTTGCTCGACCTTACATAGTTTTAGCTCAGCCACAGTGATAGCCAACTAAAACTACCTAATGAAATGACTAAGTGTTGGTCACTAATCATCAACATAACTTAGAGATTAACATTTTGTTACTCAGTGGTCTATCTCACCGAGTGGATTTTATTTGGTTGGATCTGTTGGCCGACTTGCACAGTTAGTTTTGGTTATGACATTTATTGTGGATCTCTCATTGGGGATTGTGTGGACCTAAATATGGCTTGGTGGTTTCTCCAATGTTGGATTTTGTGGATCTTTTAGGATGACCTCTTGGTTGCCTGTTGTATAAAAGAAGTGTTTTGTTCTTAGTTTAGGGGGAAAGTAGCAAACTCAATAGTGAATTGTAAAGCAGATTTGGGAGTGAATCTGGGTAGAATAGGGTTGTGAGTTGTGTAAATGGTAGAAGTTATATGGCCTAATGCTTATGGAGATATTTTGAACAGATATGAGTGTGATTTATTTGCATATGGTTATACTAGGAAGGCCTTACAGCCCAACATGTTGGATGTACTTTCCTATTGGGGATAATAAAAATTAAATGTTGATTTTCTACCTCTGTGTTATTTGTAAATTCTTTTGGTGTTTAAAAATGTTACACTTTGAGAAGTAACCAATAAATCTTAAGACTGATATTAGGACTAATTAGCTCCAAGTGTGAAAGCTCTGTAAGATAACTGGACCAACTATAGGGACAAGACTGCCTTCTACACTTTTGGTTCTAGAAAACCAAGGTGGGTACACCTAATCTAGACTAAACTTAATTCTTTACAATACCTTCTACTTCTGGATTTGAACAACAGATAAATGGTAAGTACTAAATGCTAACCTAGCATTCATTGACTCCCCACTACCATTTGAGGAATAACAACAACAATTACAAAAGTAAATAATTATGGTACTAAGTTTGATTAAATTTTATGGGATATAACATAGCCAAACCACTTTAGATATATATTTCAACAGAAATACTAATTCCAAATCAGTGCCTTATCCATTGGGGAAAATCCTAAATACAATACTAAAGTTGAAACACCTTATTGGTAAAGATTCAAATCCATAAACATAAGAACTCTTTTACCACACACTACAAGATCCTCAAATAGATATCCAGGTAGAATCAATGTAATATTCAAAGCATTTTAATTTGATCAAAGATCAAAGACTTATGGAATACACATATGCATAAGCAGGACTTATACAGTAAGCCATAAAACTCACAACTCAATAGATAACACAAAGGAGAGACTTAAAGTCTGAGACAACTTATATTAACTATGATGAACTCTGTTCCTGGATCAGTATGACAAGGAAATCTACAATATGACAATATGCAAAAGATCAAATAAATTTCAATTTCATCTCAATACAATCTGAAATACATCTACTATATCCTAGAATAGAAACAATTATAAGCCTAATGATTTCTACTCTCCCAATTCTCCAGCCCTTTCTAAATGGTCTTGAATATTCCTTTATAGGAACATGAATGCTACAAGCTTCAAACTATTTAGGGTTAGGGTTACAAACAATTAATGAAAGCATTTAATTTTGTTGTCAAGTTGAAACCCCATCACTCTTTAATCTATGCAAATCTGACTTGCAATCAATTTTCCCTAATCCATGGATGTGAGCGTAGTACCCTGAGGTCAAAGAAAATCTAAAGCATGACTCTAAGAGTAGCTCATTGATAAGACCAGGCGGCCCTATATGCATTTATCCCTCTGATTATAAAAATTTAATTTTCAAGTCTGGTCATGAATGCATCTTGGCATATCAGATTTCTATCCTTCTAGTCTTCAACAACTATGCAAAAATTGATCCATAAGATCATATTATAGCATTTATGGCTCTAAGACAAAAAAAATCAATCAAACGCAGAAAAACCCTTCTGAGAAAGTATTTAAATATTTGAATTTCTGTTATAATGACTACAAATGGCACGAACAACAATTTGGATAGTCAAGATCAAGCCAATCTCCCTTTTCAAAACATGGTCATGGATCCCCTTTAAGTTACCCGAGACCCATGACATCATCTATGCCAGATATCACGATGGTGCAATACCTTAATGGCTAGATCTTGATCACTTTTACTTTGAGGTAATACGTTGTCTGTATGATCAAATAAGACTTGATCGATCTTTACTTTACCTTTGACCTTGGCCTGGACCACCATGGACACACATCATCAAAGTGTGATGCCTTAATGAGTAGATCTTGAGAATCTTTACTTTGAGGCTTCATGGCTAGCTCTTGATTAAATAAACTTTCTCTATCTTTAACTAGTCGAAGATAGGCCCAGTTTCTGACAACCTGCCATGTGTCACCAAAGCATAATGCCTTGATCACTAAATTTTGAGCATCTTGTCTTTAAGCCTTTATGTCTGTCGTCGGATTGAAAATAATTTTCAAGAATCTTAACACCTTTAAGCTCTGTGACCATCGAACATGTGGCAGGTAGTCGCACCCTCGCGGACCCTTACTGAATATTCCATATTTCTTAGCGAGTCTACAACAATCACTGATCTTCGTTACTAGCATCTCTATGTGGAAACATCTCACATGCTCGTAGTACCCTGCCAAATATTCTCTTTACCTCTATGAGTCCATGACCACCGTTTGATCCTCCCTTTGGCCTTTACACATGGAAGCATCTCGCGCACTCATGGTCCCTGGCTGAACATTTCATCTTCTTCTATGAGTCCACAACCATATGACACATGCCAATCACTGTCATGACCATCTATCTCTAATTTTTTACTGGTCCTCACCGCCATGTGTTGTAGACACGCTCACTCGAAGCTCATCTTGTTAACTACCACTAACCTGCGTGACCGCACGACACAAACCAATAGTCATCAGTCGCACACTCGCAACTATTTCATGTTAGCCCCCAAACCGCTGCGACCTTACGAAAACTGCCAGTTGCATACTCGTCGGCATATTCTGCTACCCTCTCAATCCTTCATGAGTGAACGATGAGCCACCACCTAGCATTTCCTCCACATCAACACTGGACAAGCCCGCAAAATTGGTCAATTTTCTGCTAGCTAGCTACCACATCATCATCCAACCATTGATTCATCTTCCAAAAGGCGCATTCCTTTTAGGAACTTAACTAGTGAGTGTTTGGATATAAAAATATATGACTCTCAACTGCACAGCAAATGTGGGATATATGCCCTGGAACGTTTCTGAACAAAATAAACTAGCGGATGCACCATGAATCTCTCTAATCTTTCTGACCATGCATGGGTGGACCTTGGGAAAAAAATATCATCAAACCTCCCTCTACAACCTTTACACACGAAAAGAAGAGGAGAAACCTCTAAAGCTTTTAGAAATCCTGCCATTCGAGCTCTGCAAAAGCTCAGAAATGGTACTTTCAAGAAATGTCCTAACAAATTCCTTTGTGGTTGTTTTTTGGCTGCAAGGTTGGACTATCCATTCTTGGATCCTCCATCCTTAACTAGGGGCAAGGATGAAGGATCTAGGGACAATTGCAAAGATGAAAGATAAATTGCCACAAAATTGGAAGACCAAGAGGAAGGAGCAAACTTTTATTCAAGAAGACTTCAATTTTCTTTTCTTTGGGTCAATACAATAGATATGTGGTATAATGGGAAGGATTGGATCTAGAAAAGAATCATTCATTTAAAATAATTTTCAGGAGTTGTCTTCTTTTCAAGTAGAGGAGAATGATACATGAGCTTTTGGTGTTTTTTTCAGTTTTTAAAAAGTTATTTTTTATAATAAATTCAAAATCTTGTTCCAATTTTGAAGGTTAGTTAGCAGTTCATATTATCTTAGTTTTAGGAAGCTTCTCATTAACATTCAATTTTTAGATTACCAAAAAATGACAAAAAATTAATTTTGTGAAAAAAATGCCAAAAAGGTAATTTTTGGATTTGTAGTTAAATTAGCATTTTATTTCATTGTAGTAGTAGAGTGGTTGGAGGAATAATGGAGTAGGATTGGAATTCTGAAAACCTTCTGCATTTTTTTATCTCTTAAGTTTTTGTTAATTGTTAAAGGAATTTTGGCTGCTTCAAAATGTACTCTCCAATGCACACTTTGTTAACCAACTTATGGTAATGATGATGAAGACTGAGTTCAGAAGAATACAAGCAAGTAGAATGGTTAGATCAGCTGTTATTTTTTCATTGATGTAAAGCAAATGATTTCTATTTTATATTAAGTTTCCATATCATTCAGAGAGGAACTTAATTGGGAAGATAATAAAGATCAAACAATGATAAGGTACTATTGGTATAATTGTTTTTACTTAACGGTTGATGTTGTTACGTCGAGAAAGAGGAGAGGTCAATTCAGTGAAGGGAATGGCCTAGTTACCAAGGAGTGAAGTATTAGTCAGTCGAGCAAAGAAAAGACAGTCACCAAGAAAAGTTGACAACCAAGAAAGGTCAGTTACCGAGCAAGGTTGGTAACCGAGCGAAGTCAGACACCGAGTGAAGATAGTCACTGTGTCATTGAGCATGGAACAGAGTTTGAACAGAGATTGGATTCAAGGATCAGAATGAATTTAATGTGAAGGCACAGAGATCAGGAAGATGCTAAGTATGAAGGAAAAGTTTATACAAGATCTACAGTCATGAAAAATCAAGTTGAAAATCTGAGATGAAGATTAAGCGGCAAAAGGAAAGTTGTGAGTTCCAAGAAAAGTGCAAGTCACGAGGAAAGGTTAACCGCCTAAATGAGTTACAAATACATTGTATCATTTTGTATGAGATGATCTGATGGCTAAGTGAAATTTAAGGGAAACCTAATCAATAAGATAAAGAGGAAAAATGAAGGCTTATATATTGATGATTATGTATGTTTATACAGAGATGCTGGAAAATTGAATAGGTGAAGAGCTACCAAGTAGAGTAGTGAAAGAGTTGGAGTACCAGTCTAGAGAAGAGACTAGTGATTTTTTGATGTCATTACTATCAAAGAGAGAACAAGGGATATGACAAAGAAAAGGATAGTTGCAGAACTACAGGTCAAATTAGTACATTATTGCTTACTAATATTTGGAACAGAAAATCTCTTAATCGAGTGGACCTAATAAGTCTTTTTGTAAATCCTTGTGAAAGGTAACATTCTAGGATGAATTTTTAAGCCCTCTAACCAGGCCACTCCTAACAAGGTGAAGATCTTAACAGATCTAAGGTAAAACCCCTAACAGGGTCAAATCTAACAAATGTGCATTGTAATCTTTAATTAGATTGACTCTTAACTGGGAATACTTCAGAAGAGTATTTCTTTTTGTGGGTGATAATTCCCACTGAGGTTTTTCCCAAATTGGGTTTCCTCATTAAATCTAGTGTTACATGTGATGCTTGATAACTATGAATGTTATTTGCTTATGTTATATGTTGTTTATCAAGTTTGTGAAGTGTTTACAAGTTTCAGTTGTTGATGTTATTTGAATCACCGAGTTGAATCAAAGGTTTAGTTTTAAAGTGTTAAGTTTCAATATTTTATGATTCACCCCCCCCCCCCCCCNAAAGGTTTAGTTTTAAAGTGTTAAGTTTCAATATTTTATGATTCCCCCCCCCCCCCCTCCCAGT
Organism: Thuja plicata; assembly: GCA_018584345.1. Taxonomy (NCBI): domain Eukaryota; kingdom Viridiplantae; phylum Streptophyta; class Pinopsida; order Cupressales; family Cupressaceae; genus Thuja; species Thuja plicata. The sequence continues at coordinate 46,956 of MU221108.1, forward strand.
AAACCATCATTGGTAGGTTAAACCAACAATCAGTATCGGAGATAGTGCTCTGAAAAGATAAGTTTGAAGGTACTTGAGTTAAAGATCTAAAAATGTATAAGAGGGAAGCACCAAAGTTGAATAGGAATAAATTTTTTACATGGAAGAACAAAATGAGGCTTCACATATCTAGTATTGGAGATTATGCACTAAATAATCTTTAAAATGAGTACTCACCTCCACCATTTGGTCCTTTGAAACTTGAGTAGATAAGAGAAAGACAAGAAGATACACAAGTGATGATAGAGATAGCTTCTACTCTCACCGAGCTAGATTTCAATGATTTACAAGGTTGTGATACTGCTAAGTAGATGTGGGATAGGCCTAAAATAGTTTTTGGTGGAGATCAAAATGTTCAGAAAGATAAGGCTAAAAGCTTAAGAGGAAAGTTTGAATCAATGAGAATGAAAGAAGGAGAAAACATTACAGCATACAATACAAGACTAAAGGAGATTGTTATTGCTATTAGAGGTGTTGGTAGAACCACTGATGAAGAAGATGTTACAAGAAAGATTCTTAGAACATTGCTACCTATCTATACCATCCAAGTGTCTTCTATTCAAGAGCTGCAATCCATTCCATAGATGGTTGTTGCTTTGGATGCTACAATCGGTAAGTTAACTTCTTTTGAGTTGGCTGATTTTGATAATACTTTGCCTTCCACTTATAAGATTGAATCTGCATTCAAATCATCCTCTATTGGAAAGTATAGATATTCTAGATCTAGTGATGGATATGCAAGTAGTGCTAGTGAAAAATTTCATATCTTGAAGAGCTATATGTTGAAGATGAAAAGAATGAAGTTGAGTTTGAAGCATTATTGGCTAGGAGGCTAATGAGAGGTAAAGAAAAGTACAAAGGTAAGCTACCTTTGAAATGTTTTTCATGCAATAAGATTGGTCACATAGATTCTAATTATCCTAACAATAATGAGAAGAAAGGTAACATAGACAACAACAAGACTAAGAACATATTTAGAATATTTAGAGACTTTAAGCACAAAGGAAAGAAATCATGCTACATTGTTGAAGGAGGTTCATCTAATGATGACATCGATGATGATGAAGAAGAAGTTGTCTATGTTTCTATTAAAGATGAATTTGATGAAGAAAGGTACATTGAGGAAAAATCCCTAATCTCAGAAGTAAGTAAATATGATACACGGATTATAGACAATGGTTGCTCACACCACATGACTAGTGATACTGATAAGTTTATTACTTTGAAAGAGTATAATGGTGGTAATTTTAGATTTGGAAATGATGCCCCGTATCCTAATGTTAGATTTGAAAATGATGCCCCATATCCTCTGAAGGGAAAAGGTTCTATAATTATGTTGAACAATACTAAGTGTGATGATTTTTATTGGGTTGAAGGTCTGAAGTACAATTTTTTGAGTGTGGTACAGTTAAATAATACAGGTCACCGACTAAAATTTCAAAATAGGAGGTTAAAATATTTAATCAGAAGGTAAGTCTGATTGCTACCGAAGGTCAATCTAAAGGTAACTTATTCTACCTTGATACATACATAAAGATTTTTATGTTTTCTAAGATTGAAGATGTATGGCTTTGGCACAAAAGGCTATTTCATGTTAATTTTGACAACTTAATCAAAGGAAGTAAGAAAAACAAAGTAAGAGGTCTACCGAGTCTAGACAAACCTGAGAATGTAATGTGTAAGGGATGTCAAGTAGGTAAGATGACTAAATAAATATTTACAAGCAAAAACTATACTACACAAGGTATTTTGGAGTTAGTACACACTGACCTATGTGGTCTCATGAGAACATAGAGCTACTATGGAGATAGATACTTCATATTGTTTGTTGATTCTTATTCTAGAATGATGTCGATTATGTTTTTAAAAGAAAAATATGATGGATTCCAAATGTTTAAGTGGTACTAGGATAGATTTTAAAAAGACACAAGGAGACAAATGAAATGTCTAAGATCTAACAGAGGTAGAAAGCTCAGATCTGAATAATTTACACTCTTTTGTAATGAACACGGCATAAAGACGAATATTTGTGCACTGATAACACCACAACAGGATGGTATAGCTAAAAGGAGAAACAGATCCATTGTGGATTATGCTAGAACACTCATGATTGAGAATGGGATTTCTCAAACCTTCTAGAGAGAAGTAGTAATAATTGCTTCTTATACACTTAACCGAGTACAACTGAAGAAGGGAAATAACAGATCACCTTATGAGATCTGGTATGGACACAAACCAAATGTAAGTTACTTCAAAGTATTTGGAACTAGGTGTTATATTCTTAAAGATGCAAGAGATGGAAAATTTGACTCTAAAGGAGATGAAGGAATATTCTTGGGATATTCTACTAAGAGAAAATCCTACAAATGTTTGAATAAGAATACTAACAAAATTGTAGAAAGTGAAAATGTGAGGACTGATGAATTTGTGGAGAAGAATGATGAAGAAAACAAGAAGGAACCCAAGGATTATCAAAGATTCGTCTATGTACAAATCGAGATTCCTGACACCTTACCGAAAGAAAAAATTGAGGAAGAAGATGAGCAGAGAAAGCTTCCACCAAATGATGGAAATGAAGAGATACCACTGACTACCGAGCCTGTGTTGGAAAAGTATGTAAAGAGACACCACTCACCGAGTAAAATCATTGGAGACAAGACTGCTGGAGTTATGAAAAGAAGCAAGGTAAGAGAAAACACACGATTAATATCTGAACTTGAACTGAGAAAACTAAAAGATGCATTAGAAAGTGAAGATTGGATGAAAGAAATGAAGAAAGAGATAAATCAAATTCAAAATAATAATAGATGGACTTTGGTACCAAGACCAAAAGATAAGAATGTAATCGGTACTAATTGGATTTTCATAAATAAGTTGAATGAGCATGGTAAGGTAATCAAAAATAAAGAAAGATTAGTTTGCAAGGGTATACACAAGAAGAAGGAATTGGCTATGGTGAAACTTTTGCACCTATTGCTAGATTAGAAGGAGTAAGAGTTCTACTAGCATACACAACTTATAAGGGATTCAAAATTTATCAAATGGATGTTAAGTATGTATTTCTCAATGGTATTCTTGAAGAGGAAGTATATATTGAACAAGCTAAAGGATTTGTTGAGAATACTAATCGATACATGGTATGCAAATTGCACAAAGCATTGTATGGCTTGAAACAAGCACCTCAAGTATGGTATGAAAGATTGCATTCATATATAATCAAAATAAGATTTTAAAGAAATAGTGATAACAGAAATGTGTATCTGAAATGTGATAATACTAAAAAAGTTTTAAATGCTGAGATATTTGTTGATGACATTATCTTTAGAGGCAATGACACATTGTGTAGATCTTTTTCTGAGGAGATGAGAAAGGAGTTTGCAATGTCTATGATTGGAGAGATTAAATTATTTCTTGGACTTCAAATTCAATGGGTAAAGGATGGGATCTATATTACACAATCAAAATATATTAAAGAGATCCTACAAACTTTTGGTATGGATGACTCAAAACTGGTTGGAACACCAATGGTCACTAGCTGCAAGTTATTTAAAGAGGATGACTTACAAGAAGTCAATGAGACACTCTACCGATCCATGATTGGTAAGTTGCAATATGTAGTGCATAGCGAACCCGATATTTCTCATGCAGTAGGGATTGTTGCAATTTTTTCTTCCAATCTAAAGGAAACACATATGTCTAAAGTTAAGATAATTTTTAGATATCTAAAAGGCACAAAGGATTTAAGCCTACTATACAATAAAGGAGGAGACTTTGTGATGGGGAGCTCCCACTCCTAGAGATTTCTTTCTCTCTACTAGAAATTTCTTGGTCTCCTTAGGGTTCCTATCACCACCCTACCTAGAGGATTCCTATATGATCCTCTAACTCTCTAGGACATCTCCAACAAGTTCAAAATCACACTCATCCCCTCTCCATACCTCTTCACATTCATGGCTTATCTTGGTCACTTACTTTCCCAACTGTCCTATCTTATTAGAGAGAGGATTCCTGACCTTCCTTGGCTATCTTTCAACTATCCTAGGTCCAATTTTGTGGATCCTTCACCCTAGTTACAAACGGGTTCAAGATTTCTAGTTCTTAAGACCTTGTAGCCTTTTAGGCCTAAATAGCCCTCCTAATCACTGGAAAAGTGGATTTCCTCCTAAAATCCCTTAACACCCTTGGGAAATAGTTATGTATACCTTGTGATTTTTTCCTCTACTCTAGTATTTCCAATGTCTCAAGTTCCCACTCTATCCGTACACTATTTTTCCAAGAAACCCCTATTTTCATGGGTTTTAGGGAACATGTACACAGTTTGGTTTCTTGGTTAATTTTGAATGCCTTCCCCAAATCCTTTGAACTTATCCTTGCATCCAACTAACAAGGAATCACCTCTCTACATGGCCCCACCACTAATTGGATTCAACCAATCCATTGAGCAAGCTTTCTTGCTACTGTTCCATTCAAGCACCTAACTAGAATGCACTTGCACTTGCCTAGGGCTTTAGGCTAAAATTGCTTCCCCTGCACACAATGACTCCACAACCTATATACATAATTTACATGGAGTCCCCTACTTTAATCCAAGAGTTCATAGGAGTTTGACCACAAGAATTCAAGAGGGAGGCATATTTACATAGTTGCCTCAGAACCAGACAGCAAAACTGTGAAAACAAAAGAATTTACAAAACCTTCACCAGTCACACAAAATGATTAATTAAATGCTGCAAAAAAGTAATTTAATTCCAACATAAAAGTTCTCAATCCATTAAACTACTAGATCCAAGCACTGTCATGAAAATATAGTCTAAATCCTTTATTCTGCACACACAATCCGTACACAATGGAAACTAACTACTTGACTAGGGTTTTTTTCACCTTATATACCTTACCCTCAAATTTTGGACCCTCATGTCAGGATTTGGGCACCATTAAATCCCTTGCCTAAAAATTAGGAAATGTTGTCATGACAACTTTGCAAAATTGCAAAAGTTGTCATGACAACTTTTACATCTTTTGCCAAAATGACAACTTGTCACTTCTAATGGCCCAAATTGGTCCTAAAACTTATCATATGACCTTAAAACACACAAAAACATCAAAACCATTAATTCCACTCCATTTTGGATTTTTGGTAAAACCTTTGACCTTTTGGTTGACTTCTAAGGACATAGACCCCTAGATACAATTTGACCTCATCAACTATTAAACCCTAACCACTACTGACTCTAATCACACCTCAAACACACTTGGGACTTTATAACATAGTATTTATTAACTAATGGTTTGCTAAACCAACCTACAAACCAAAATGACAAGAAGATATTTCAAAGACCTTAGGGTGCTCCTGCACCATCCTCCTCCTGCAACAAACATGTTAGGGTACCTATGGTGTCAGGAACTCCTCAGTGATTCCATGTTTCTTGAAGTCACTTTTAGCTATCCAAATAGCTTCTGACTATGGTTGTTGTCTCCACTTCACTAGATGCTTCATATATATCGTATGCCTGGTCTTCTTTTTCACTCTTGAATCTAGTATCCTTTCAGCTTGTGGTTTAATCTAATCTAGAGTCTTGAACTCCTCCACATCCTTGTTCACCTTAGTATTGCACTATTCTTCATCCATTTCTGGCCCTTTATACTTTATCAAATCCTTCACATTGAAGAAAGGAGAAATTGACATCTCCTTGGGTAGTTCCACCTTATAGGCATTGGGTCCGTACTTGGCCAACACCTTGCAAGGCCCAATCCTTTTTATCTGCATTTTACTAGGCATCCCCTTTTGTAGCTGTTAGGGGATTAAGAGTCACCTTTATTTGAACTTTATAAGTTCACTTGTTTATGATAGTCAAAGTCTCACTCCGTTCATTTTCCTACCTAGCTGTTTCCCCCAAAGCCTTTTATCCGAGTGGGTCAAATCTAAGCCTTTGGCATCATCAGGTTCAATTCCGGTCTGTTATAAGTCGGTCACTCAAGCTTTCAAGTCATTTGAACCTCTTTGAACCTCTTTGAACCCAGGTTCAAAGTAGTTCAATAACGGTCCAAGTCTTTTTATCGTTAACGTTGTGTTCCTACAGGAAAGCACGCGACATTTCCCTCTTGTGAGGTGTTGAACCTCTTTGAACCCCTTTGAACCCAGGTTCAAAGTAGTTAAAAGTAGTTCAGAAAGGTATGTGAGCAGGATTCTTAATGACGAGACGTCTAACAAGACAGGCCGATTGAGGTGGCATGATTCTATTTGCTGAGTCAGTGTACGGAAATCAGGGAAATCACCTACATGGGTGAAAATATTTGATTTGAGAATAAATAATGATGATTGGGGAAGGTGGTAGGTCTCGAAGATACATTTTGATTTGAAAGCATTCATTTTTCATGTCACTTAGCATTGAAGGCTTGATTAATGCCCACATGAAGTTGTCTCTTCCGCGCTTCAAACTGCAAATAAAAGAAGCTTTGTAAGTCATTTTTCCCTATTATGCATTCGCGGACTCTCGGCACTGGAAAGACGGTTTGGTCAGGTTCAACTCTTATAGGTATCTTTTTCAAGCTCTGCTCCTCATTTCTGGTTGTTGCTTAAAGTTCAATATTTCGAGCAGTGAGCTGGTAAACTCTTCATTTTCTTGTGCAAATATGAAGTCTGTTATGCACTTCTTTGGAAATGTAAAGAACTTAGAATGTAGGGCTCCAGTCATAGCGGACATAGATTTATTAGGGGTTTCGGTTGATGTCATGACTTCAAAGCTCTCTTCTCATGTCGATGAAGAGTTTGTTGTAGAAATTCTAGCCAGTGGCTTACTAGAAGCAGCCGCATTCCCACCTTCCGCCGTCTATCCAGAGTTAATACAGGAGTGCATTAAAAGATATGATGTTAAATCAAAGTGTATTTTAAATGTAGAGGGTCAAACCCTAATACCAGTAAACCGTGGAACCATTGCAGCAGTTTTTAAGATACCTGATGAGAGTCTAGTTAACTTCACCCTTACCTAGTCATTGGCTCAATTTAGAGAAAATATTGACAAGAACATAAGCCATATAGCAAGAAAATGGACCAAAACCAACTACAAAGGTGGGTCACGGTTACCAAAGTCCCTTACTAAGATCACATGAACCCTCTGGTACATGATATTGTTGTCCTTCTTCACCTATTAAAGGGTTCATAACAAGCTTTGTAATTTGATGAATGGATGTTCTATTTTGTGGAAATTGTTCTAGAGGGAAGACAACACATAGACTGGGTCGAGATCATAGCCATATCCCTTAGGGATCAAATCAAGCAAACTAAAATGACCAAAGAAGGGTTCTATATATCCTCATACTTAATGTATTGCTTGGCCTGCACTCAAAACTTATCTCCTATTCAGAAAATTCCTTGGAGCGAAAGCTTATTTATTCATGAATATATCCCATTGTTAAGAAAAGATAAAGTTTTAGAAGATTACAGGAAAGTACATGATGTGTTTTGGGGGAAACTACGCCAAGAACTTGCAGGCACGCCGAACCAGAGGATTTCAAAGAATGCTCAGAAATTGGTCTAGATATTTGGTAGTTTCTACATTCAATTTCCTAGCTTCACATATATTCGGGTAGGTGGATTTGAAGAGGAACCCCTGAAGTTGCCTCGGTATGCTTTTGATTGTTTTGTACTGGTGGAGGTTTGCAGGCAGTTATTTGTTGTTATTAAAATTTCTCTCCCTGAAGACAAGTGGAATTCTTTGTTTCCGATGAAGTTAGGCAATTTGGTCTATAATAGTATGTTGGATGCATCCATTATTGGTAATAATTTGCTGAATTTTCACATGACCTTTTATGAACCAAGGACAGGGTTTGACAGTAAGGGTTTTGCCCGACAGACCCTGGGACTGAGCAAATGCCCCTCCCCAAGCTATCATCTTGAGGATTTATGGGAAAATCTCAGTAATGAGAAAATGGTCTGGGAATGGGATCGAACCAGACTCACTGTCTCAGATCAAGTTATTGCAGTTGAAGTTTGATATCAGAAGTGTGGAAGAGGATAGTTCAGAGATTCCATGCCCATCCGCCACCTGTTCAGAAGTAGAAAGTGTCCCAATCATTGATTGGGGCAGGAAAGAATCCAGCGATATTAAGCTCAGAGCCCGCTGTATTTTTGAAGTGACTGAGAGTTGGATTACAGCAAAGAAGAAAGGAGTTCAACTCCCTATAGACACATGCCTTGATACAATATCACCTATTGAAAGTATTAAGCAAGTCCATGCTAACGTTTCTCCCTTGTTACCAACTACAGGTGAAATAACATCATTGAAGGAGAAAACAACTTCAGTAAAACACCCTACAGCACCAAGGTCGAGGGTAAGGACGAGGTCAGAAAAGAAGAACCAGATGGCATTAGGAGAACCTGACTATTTGGATGACGTCATTGAGCTCAACGAAGAAGACCTCTCATTTAACCTTGATCATCAAGAGAAGGTTCAAGAGGTCATCACGCAGAGTCAAGAGCTATCCCAGGTTGCAAACACACCGGCAAAGACTCCTGATAATCAAATTATGCCTAGTTCGATTCCACCATGGCTTACTAAATCTGTTAGTAAGGGAAAAAGTTTCAAACCGCTCGCTTTGCCAGTTAAAGAAATTGTCACTAGGTATGCTGCCCGCACCCTAAAGGCTAAGAGAATGAAAAGTGACACGAGGTTGACAACAGACCCGTCAACAGGGAAGATTATTGCGAAAATTGCCACATTAAAGCCTATGGAAGAGGCGCAGGATCCTGAACCTGAAGATTATGAAATAAAAAAAATGGAGTTGGGAGTTCTGAATAGGGATTCTCGTGATTACATCTTCAAATTTTCCGCTGACCATATGTTGGGGCAGTCACAGAAAGATGGCAGGGAGAAACGTGAACTAAAGCAAATAGTTTCAATGATGGCAGAGTTTCTCTCATCATTGGCTGAAGATGGTGTGATACCTATGGCGCAGGCCTCCCAAGGGTTTGATCCCAACTCAGAGGAGAACCAAAAATTGGTCAAATAGGTACAACAAGGAAGAACATGGATAGAAATGATCAAAGCATGGATTGATGGTATAATAGCATATGGGAGCACCTTCATACGGGAGTTCATGAGCACCCGCGCAGATGGTGAAATACTCCTAGAGGAGATTCAGACCTTAATCCCAACATGGGAAAATGAGGTAGAAAAATGTGCGGACATTGTGATGCAAGTACAAGAGATTGAGGATTATGGAGTAGAGCAGTTTTTAACTGAAAATCCCATGAAATTGGTCGACCCTTGTATGTTGTTTGTCCTAAAGAAAAACTTTGGCTGGAAGAACGCGTTGTATGAAGCGGCTATTTCTCAGATGAAAGCTATGGAAAAATAAGTACAAGAAATTCACTCTAATACCTTAAAGGATATAAAAGTAGTGAACCCCTCGGGCATCTTACAATTTGATGATGGAAATCAGGATGTTGATGTGATGGTTAAGTTTTTTGTTGATGTAATGAATGCCTTCAAAGAAAATGAGGCACCAATAGTTCACGACCTCACCAGAACTGCCAACATTGAAGCTATGTTAATCTTGAACCGAGGACAACTGCCAAAACAAGCTGAAAAAATCCAGAAGATGCGATGAGAAAAGAACACGATGCACGCCAAGTTAGCCACACTTAAGAATTTGTATGCCCCGCCTACACAGGAACTGCTCCGTGTCTTTCAGTCATGGAAGCTGGTGAAGATGGCCACGTCAAAGGATACCAAAGAGAACTAAACTAGATTCAGTTTTATTTTCTTAAATTATACTGCTTTTAAAACCTTACTTTGAGAACTCTGTTATAGCTGGTAACTGTTTCTTTCCGTGTTTGTGTCCGAGAAGCCAAGTTTTTCGGGAGGCTTTCTCGGACTGCTGAACTATATAAGCTAGAGCTTAAAACTCTTGAGGGGTTAGAATAGAAGAGGGAGAAAAAAGAGATTTTAGATAGCATAAAAAGATTTATTTTTTTGATAGTTTAAGTGGCTGATAATATCTATACTTTGAGCTGGTTATACCTAGATGCTCATGCTAAGATGAATTTTGATTTTTGAAAATCAGATAATAATATATATTTCTACTTTGCGAGAGTTATATATTGGATCTTTGTATGTGTTATTCCTTTTCAGTCATTTAATTTTAGATTCATAAGTTTTAGATTTCTGTAGATGAATGCCTAGCAGTTTTAAGTCTCTTAGTTATCAAGTTAGTTTAAGCCACTTTCTGCAAATTGTTTCTAGTTCTTTCAAAGTTTTGCAAGTTTCCATGCTATACCTCATCTATCCAAGAACAGTTGGGAGATCTTTTCCTGCTTTTCAGTTAAAAGCTTATATGTTTAAATTGCTAGTATCCATTCGTTGAAAATCTTTGAAAGGGAGCTGTACCTTTGTAAAATTCAGAGGGAAGCAAAGTAAATGCTTTCCCAACTGTTGTTTAAGGATTTTTTTTCAAAGGCATAGAGTTACAAAGTAAAAAATCAAGATTTAGGGAGAACAAATCTGTTAACCAACAGATTTTTGGTGACTCTACTGGGGAAAGACCAGTCAAGTGCGCTAGTCTTATTCTCGTTATAATGTCACATAATGGTACTACTGAATAACAATGTGTTCCCCGTGCTCCAGCCAAATTTGGGTTTTGAAGACACACAGGAGGATTTAATCTCAGATCTTGCTTCAGCTACCTGGAGGTTCAGACAAAACAACCAAGAGTTCCATCGGGTTCAAGCAGTGCTTGAAAGAGAGGAAGAAATTGGTGAACGTCTAAGAGGTATTCCTGTTGCTAGAGAAGTTGTCTTAGTTAACAGACTTGCACAGGGTCAACAACATAACTAAGGTTTGAAGAGATACTTGAACTAGAAACCAGAAGGTACACAAGGGGGGAGCGTAGCAAAGGATTGGTGGATGAGGATTCTGAACTGTTGGAAAGCCTAAATTTCAAACCAGATTTAAATCTTCACTAAAAAAGAAAGGCTCGAACCGTCAGCCGACCCTCATCTCCCCCGCGAAGCCCAGCTATTTCATTGACTGTTCAAGCCATTATTTTTTTGGGTACTGTAATCCCCACCATTTTAAATATTCAGCCTTTGAATCTCCAACTTCCATTCATGGCCGGAAACCAGCCTTGGGGCCAACACATTGGGCCTCTGAACCTGGGAGTTAATCAACCTACCAATTTACCCAAAGGAGCCAATCAAATTTTACCCAATTTCAGTGGAGACAACAAGATCTCTTCAGATGATCATCTCAATGCTTTCCAAACTGCTTGTGGGATCATGAGTGTTGCTACCGAAGATGTGGTGGTGAGACTTTTTGTCAGGACTCTTGTAGATGTTGTCGCTGATTGGTTCAGTCATTTGCCAAATGGATCCATTACAAATTGGGATACTATGAAGTGGGATTTCAAAAAGAGGTTCAAAACCCTTGATAACGAAGTCTCTTTATTATTACAACTCAGTCAGTTAAAAAAGGAGATCCACGAACTAATGCGAGAGTTTGTTGCCAAATTCAATAGAACTCTGCAAAGAATTCCCGCAACTGCCGCCCCGAGTGACAAAAATAAAAAGATTTTCTTTCTTAATGCAGTCCCACCAGACATAAGCTTCCATTTGTTGAAAGACGGGGTGCCCAATCTTGAAGACACTCAAACTAGAGCGATTGAACTCGAAGACACCCTCATAACTGCTGGCAAGTGGAAAAGAGAAGCGCAAGCCCCAAGCAGTTCTTCAGCAGCTACAACTACAGATTCAATGGTACAAAGGCTTATGAATGACATAGAAATGCTAAAAAGGTAGCAGAATAGGTCCACCACTCCCTATCAACCCCCTTATCAAGACATATGTCGAAGGCAATTTCCCCAACAGCAGACTAAATCTCAACAGTTACCCAGCCCTCAACAGAGGTTGCAAATAGAGCCTGCTCCCAAGGAAACTATGTGCTCATTCCACCTGACCACTGATCATGATGGGGATACATGTACCAAATGGTTAAGATACTTACAACTTAATGTGGCCAAAGATGAGATGAGTAACGAACAACTTCATGAGGAAAAGAATTCTCTAGACATTGGTTCATCAGGTTCTTTCTACTCAGAATATGTACCAAGTGCAGAGCAAGGTGGAAGTGTATTAGCAAGCCTGCAAGATCCAGCCTACGCTATCTTAACAAGAAATCAATGAAATCAGAAGTTTGTTCCAAGTGCAACTACTACAAGCGCAGACACAAAAAGAAAGGAAGCTGCCGGCGTAGAAACACCCACAAGTTCAAGAAGCCCAGAGGTAAAATTTCTTTCCAGAAATACAACTACCCCTCCATCTCCTTTTGATTTTGTTGAGTTCTGTAAGTCTTCAATGGTTTCTATCTCTTCTCTTGATTTCTTGAAGATGAACCCTAGAGAACTGGATAAGTTGGTGAAACATGTTAAAGGGGAAACTTATACAAGTCCTCAAGCAGATAAACCCTTCATAGGAGAAACTACCACTATTCAAGAACCTTTTGTTTTCCAGCCTCAAGACAATCCTCAAATTCCAAAAGAATGTCATTCCATAAATTCCACTGAAAATGAGTACGAAGAGAAAAAGCCAAATCTGTTTTATGTCTCTCTGCTATTGAATGGTCAAAAATTGAGTAATTGTATTATTTATTCTAGTGCCTCTGACAACATAATGCCCGCCCCTGTAGCTAAGGCTTTAGACTTACCTTTAACCAAAACCTTTGGTCATTGTTACTCTATGGACGGTAAGGAAGTACCATTAAAGGGTCAAATCAAAGATTGTCAAGCTGTCCTAGCCGCTTACCCTGACAAACGATTAAAACTCACTATTTTAGTAGCTGATATCCTGGCTAGTTACGGAATGTTACTCAGCAGAACCTTCTGTAAGGACTTAGGCGGGGATATAAAAATGGATTGGTCCGAAGCCACAATTCCCGTGGGAAAAAGGAAGGTAAAGCTAGAACCCGAACCTAAGAATGAGTATACCGTGATACCCTCAGATGAACCCAGAGCCCAAATATTGTATGAGGAATGTAATTTTGGGAATTATGTCATCCTAACTGATTCAGATAAAGATATCCAAATCAAACCTCAGAAAGAAGAAGACATTTGGAAAATGGAAGTTGACGGAAGTTGTTCCAACTCAGGTTCAGGTGCCGGAGTGGTCCTTTTTCCCCCCCATGGAGAGTGTATTCCCTTCTCTTTCAAATTAGATTTCAAAAACACTAACAACACCGCAGAATATGAAGCTTTTTTGTTAGGTCTGGAGGAATGCAGGTTTAGGGGAATCAAAAAGCTGATTGTGAAAGGAGATGCCGAATTGATTGTGAAGCAAGTTCGGGGGCAGTTTTCTGTAAAGAATAAGAAACTAAAGCACTATAGAAATCTAGTGTGGGATGACATAGAATTTTTTGATGCCTTTTCCATTGAGTATACTCCTAGAAATCAGAATACCAGAGTAGATGCTTTGGCTGTATCGGCCTCCTTACTTTAGCCACATCCTGATTTTAAAACTCAAAAATACCATATTGAAATGATATACAAGCCGAGGGTACCAGACAATGTTCAGAACTGGCAAGTGTTTGATGATGATACACAGCTTAAAGAATTTATGGAGTGTGCTACTAGATTTGCTGAAGTATATTTTGAAGGCTCAAAAAATGAATGTAAATAAATTTACCAAGATGAGGCTGGTAGTGCAGGGGTGATTCAGCTGAAAAGTAATAAAATCCCTAAGGGCCTAGTTTCTCTGGAGCATCTGTTCAAAAGGAGAGATGACAGCACGGTAAAGGAAAAGGTCTTACACATTCCAAATTCAAAGGAATATGACAAAATTGATATAGGTGACCAAGATTCTCCTAGGTGGATTTCCATTGGACGAAATTGTACTGAATCTGAAAAAGAAGACTTGAAGAAGTTATTGAAGGAGTATAGAGATGTTTTCACCTGGGACTATGGAGATCTGAAAGTTTTCAGAAATGGTCAATTTGAACACCAAATCCCCTTGAAACCTGGAGTAGTCCCTTTTCATCAAAAGTTAAGGAACTATAACCCTAAAGTATCGGAAGCTATAGTAAGGGAAGTCAAAAACATGTTGCAGGCCTGAATCATCTATCCTATTCACCATTCAACGTGGATAGCTAACATAGTGCCCGTGAGGAAAAAAAATGGTGAAGTTCAAATTTGTGTTGATTTTCGGAACTTGAACCAAGCAACTTTGAAAGATAATTATACTTTGCCTTTCATGGAGCACGTTTTGCAGGCGGTCTCTGGTTCTGAAGCCATGTCGATGTTAGATGGCTATTCAGGTTACAATAAAATAGGTGTAGCAAAGGCCGACCAACACAAGACAGCCTTCATCATGCCATGGGGCACTTATGCATACAACCGCATGCCTTTTGGATTAATAAACGCAGGTGTAACTTTTCAATGGGAAATGAATTCTTCCTTCGAAGATCTCAGAAATAAAATTATAGTGATCTATCTGGATGACCTTACCGTATTTTCAAAGAGGAGAAATCAACACTTGAATGACCTTGAATGAGTTTTGCAGCGTTGCAGAAACCATGGTATCTCTTTAAATCCCAAAAAGTCAATATTCTTTGTAGAGGAGGGAAAGTTACTTGGCCATATAGTATCAAAGGAGGGCATCAAAATAGATCCTGAATGAGTTAAAGAAATTCAGCAACTCAGCCTGCCTGCTAGCAGAACTGGTCTGAAGTCATTCTTCGGTCAAATTAATTTTCTACGAGCTTATATTCCTGAATTCTTTGAAGTGACAAGACATATGATCGAAATGATGAGTGAGAAAATTCCTTTTAAATGGAATAATGATGGATGGAAAGCTTTTGAAGATATTAAAATTGCCATATCTCAGGCACCAATATTGAGGAGTCCAAATTTTAGAAAAGATTTCATTGTGTACTGCTATGCTTCTCAACGTACCCTTTCAAGCATACTCACTCAGAAAGACAAAGAAGGATAGGAAGTGCCCATAGCCTTTATGAGTGTACCCCTGAAGAAGCACAAACTCAAATACTCCCAAATTGAAAAGAATGCTTATGCGGTGGTAAAGGCAGTGAAGCATTTCAGGTATTACATTCTTCACTCGCATAGCACCGTATATGTGCCAGAAACTGCTGTGAAGAGCATCCTGATTCAGAAGGAAATTGGCATGAATAACAGAGCTGTATGGATTGCGAAGATTCAAGAATATGACTTGACAATCAAACCCACATATTTGGTAAGAGGGAAGGGTTTATGTATGTTAATTGCAGGGAACAATGAGATATGTGAAAAAATTGATGAAGTCTCTATGGCATTATTAGTTGGTTCAATCGACCCTTAGTTCTCTGACATCACTTACTTCCTTACATATGGAGAATGCCCAGGTCATTTGAACCAAAAGGAAAGGTGCAACTTGAGACTAAAAGCTAATAAATATGTGATTTCCCAAGGAACCTTGTTCAAAAAGGGGATCGATGGAACTTTTCTCAGGTGCGTTGATGAAGAACAATGGAAAGAATTGTTGAAAGAATTCCATGATGAAGCATGCGGAGGACATTACTCTTCAACTGTAACAGCCTATAAGATTCTTCAAAATTGGTTCTACTGGCCAGGAATGTTCAAGGACGCTTATCGGTATGTCAGAAACTGTGACAAATGTCAATTGTTTGCTGGGAGACCCTATCTGGCGGCGTTACCCCTCAAGCCAGTTATTGTGGAAGAACCATTTAGACAATGGGGAATCGATTTCATCAAACCATTATATCCACCATCTAGTGCTGGGGATATCTACATTCTAATAGCCACTGATTATTTTACGAAGTGGGTGGAAGAAATACCCACAAAGAAGGCGAATTCTCAGGTGGTGTGCGAATTTTTGCTGAACTTTATTTTTGTAAGATTCGGTGTGCCAATCAAAATTGTAGTAGATAATGCTACATATTTTTCTTCAGGAGAGATATCAACCTTTTGCTATTAGCATGGCATAGCGTTGGCCCATTCCTCAGATTATTTCCCGCAGGGAAACGGCCAGGCAGAATCCAGCAATAAAAACCTGATAGCCATAATGAAAAAATTAATGGATGATAGCCCCCGAGAATGGCACAAGAAACTCCATGAGGCGCTGTGGGTAGATCAAACCACTTTGAAGCGAGCTATTGGCATGTCACCCTTTGAACTAGTATATGGAATTGTGGCTCATGTTTCATTACCTCTTGAACTATCCTCGGCAAAACTCCAAGCAGTCATTGAAGATGAGTATTTCAAAGATCCTTTAGAAAGGCGTGTAATGCACTTAAGCAAGTTGGAAGAAGACAGAGAAAACATGGTAGATCATATCACTGAGCATCAGATGAAGGTGAAGCAGATCTTTAATATGTGAGCTAGACCTCATGGTTTTATTGAGGGCGATAAAGTTCTGCTATGGGACAAAAGAAGGGCATCAAAGGGATCGCATGGGAAGTTTGAATCTCTATGGAAATGTCCATTCATTATCTCAGAAGCTCTGGGTTTGAACGCTTATAAACTATCCTATCTGGATGGTGTTAGCTTGCCATTTACTTACAATGGGCAGGATCTGAAACTGTGCAAGCTCTAGGCATCGAAGTCTGTTCCCTTTGTACATATTAGTTAGTTTTCTATGTTTTCAGTTTTGGTGGTGCCCCTCTTTTCTTTTCCTTTCCTTTTGTTTTGTTCGGTCTGCGAAACCAATATTCTGAGTTCTCTGCATATTGGGCAATATGCAGTCCCCAGTCAGAGCCAATGTTAGGGGGTTAAGAGTCACCTTTATTTCAAATTTATAAGTTCACTAGTTTATAATAGTCAAAGTCTCACTCTGTTCATTTTCCTACCTAGCTGTTTCCCCCAAAGCCTTTTATCCGAGTCTGTCAAATCTAAGCCTTTGGCATCATCAGGTTCAATTCCAGTCTGTTATAAGTCAGTCACTCAAGCTTTCAAGTCATTTGAACCTCTTTGAACCCAGGTTCAAAGTAGTTCAAAGTAGTTCAATAACGGTCCAAGTCTTTTTATCATTAACGTTGTGTTCCTACAGGAAAGCACGCGACATTTCCCTCTTGTGAGGTGTTGAACCTCTTTGAACCCCTTTGAACCCAGGTTCAAAGTAGTTCAAAGTAGTTTAGAAAGGTATGTGAGCAGGATTCTCAATGACGAGACGTCTGACAAGACAGGCCGATTGAGGTGGCATGATTCTATTTGCTGAGTTAGTGTACGAAAATCAGGGAAATCACCTACACGGGTGAAAATATTTGATTTGAGAATAAATAATGATGATTGGGGAAGGTGGTAGGTCTCGAAGATACATTTTTATTTGAAAGCATTCATTTTTCACGTCACTTGGCATTGAAGGCTTGATTAATGCCCACATGAAGCTGTCTCTTCCGCGCTTCAAACTGCAAATAAAAGAAGCTTTGTAAGTCATTTTTCCCTATTATGCATTCGCGGACTCTCGACACTGGAAAGACGGTTTGGTCGGGTTCAACTCTTACAGGTAGCTTTTTCAAGCTCTGCTCCTCGTTTCTGGTTGTTGCTTAAAGTTTAATATTTCAAGCAGTGAGCTGGTAAACTATTCATTTTCTTGTGCAAATATGAAGTCTGTTATGCACTTCTTTGGAAATGTAAAGAACTTAGAATGTAGGGCTCCGGTCATAGCGAACATAGATTTATTAGGGGTTTCAGTTGATATCATGACTTCAAAGCTCTCTTCTCATGTCGATGAAGAGTCTGTTGTAGAAATTCTAGCCAGTGGCTTACTAGAAGTAGCCGCATTCCCACCTTCCGCCGTCTGTCCAGAGTTAATACAGGAGTGCATTAACATATATGATGTTAAATCGAAGTGTATTTTAAATGTAGAGGGTCAAACCCTAATACCAGTAAACCATGGAACCATTGTAGCAATTTTTAAGATACCTGATGAGAGTCTAGTTAACTTCACCCATACCCAGTCATTGGCTCAATTTAGAGAAAATATTGACAAGAACAGAAGCCATATAGCAATAAAATGGACCAAAACCAACTACAAAGGTGGGTTGTGGTTACCAAAGTCCCTTACTAAAGATCACATGAACCCTCTGGTACATGATATTGTTGTCCTTCTTCACCGATTAAAGGGTTTAGAACAAGCTTTGTACTTTGATGAATGGATGTTCTATTTTGTGGAAATTGTTCTAGAGGGAAGACAGCACATAGACTAGGCCGAGATCATAGCCATATCCCTTAGGGATCAACTCAACCAAACTCAAATGACCAAAGAAGGGTTCTATATATCCTCATACTTAATGTATTGCTTGGCCTGCACTCAAAACTTATCTCCTATTCAGAAAATTCCTTGGAGCGAAAGCTTATTTATTCATGAATATTGCCCATTGTTAAGAAAAGATAAAGTTTTAGAAGATTACAGGAAAGTAAACGATGTGTTTTGGGGGAAACTATGCCAAGAACTTGCAGGCACGTCGAACCAGAGGATTTCAAAGAATGCTTAGAAATTGGTCCAGATATTTGGTATTTTCTACATTCAATTTCCTCGCTTCACATATATTCAAGTAGGTGGATTTGAAGAGGAACCCCTGAAGTTGCCTCGGTATGCTTTTGATTATTTTGTACTGGCGGAGGTTTGCAGGCAGTTATTTTTTGTTATTAAAAGTGCTTTCCCTGAAGACAAGTGGAATTCTTTGTTTCCAGTGAAGTTAGGCAATCTAGTCTGTAATAGTATGTTGGATGCATCCATTGTTGGTAGTAATTTGCTGAATTTTCACATGACTTTTTATGAACCAAGGACAGGGTTTGACAGTAAGGGTTTTTCCTGGCAGACCCTGGGACTGAGAAAATTCCCCTCCCCAAGTTATCATCTTGAGGATTTATGGGAAAATCTCAGTAATGAGAAAATGGTCTGGGAACGGGATCGAACCAAACTCACTATGTCTCAGATCAAGTTATTGCAGTTGAGGTTTGATATCAGAAGTGTGGAAGAGGATATTTCAGAGATTCCATGCCCATCTGCCACCTATTCAGAAGTAGAAAGTGTCCCAATCATCGATTGGGGCCGGAAATAATCCAACGATATTAAGCTCAAATCCCGCCATATTTTTGAAGTGACTGAGAGTTGGATTACAGCAAAGAAGAAAGGAGTTCAACTCCCTACAGACACATGCCTTGATACAATATCACCTATTGAAAGTATTAAGCAAGTCTATGCTAACGTTTCTCCCTTGTTACCAACTACAGGTGAAATAACATCATTGAAGGAGAAAACAACTTCAGTAAAACACCCTACAGCACCAAGGTCGAGGGTAAGGATGAGGTCAGAAAAGAAGAACCAGATGGCTTCAGGAGAACCTGACTATTTGGATGACGTCATTGAGCTCAACGAAGAAGACCTCTCATTTACCCCTGATCATCAAGAGAAGGTTCAAGAGGTCATCACGCAGAGTTAGGAGCTATCCCAGGTTGCAAACACACTGGTAAAGGCTCCTGATAATCAAATTATGCCTTGTTCGATTCCACCATGGCTCACTGAATCTGTTAGTAAGAGAAAAAGTTTCAAACCGCTCACTTTGCTAGTTAAATAAATTGTCACTAGGTATGCTGCCCGTACCCCAAAGGCTAAGAAAATGAAAATTGACGCGAGGTTGACAACAGACCCATCAACAGGGAAGATTATTGCTGAAATTGCCACATTAAAGCCTATGGAAGAGGCACAGGATCCTGAACCTGAAGATTATGAAATAACAAAAATGGAGTTGGGAGTTCTGAACAGGGATTCTCGTGATCACATCTTCAAATTTTCTGCTGACCATATGTTGGGGCAGTCACAGAAATATGGTAGGGAGAAACGTGAACTAAAGAAAATAGTTTCAACGATGGCAGAGTTTCTCTCATCATTGGCTGAAGATGGTGTGCCACCTATGGCGCAGGCCTCCCAAGGGTTTGACCCCAACTCGGAGGAGAACCAAAAATTGGTCAAACAGGTACAACAAGGAAGAAAATGAGGCGCCAATAGTTCGCGACCTCACCAGAACTGCCAACATTGAAGCTAGGTTAATCTTGAACCGAGGAAAACTGCCGAAACAAGCTGAAAAAATCCAGAAGATACGATGGGAAAAGAACGTGATGCATGCCAAGTTAGCTGCACTAAAGAATTTGCATTCCCCACCTACACAGGAACTGCTTCATGTCTTTCGGTCATGGAAGCTGGTGAAGATGGCCATGTCAGAGGATACCAAAGAAAACTGAACTAGATTCAGTTTTATTTTCTTAAATTATACTACTTTTAAAACCTTACTTTGAGAACTTTGTTATAGCTGGTAACTGTTTCTTTCTGTGTTTGTGTCTGAGAAGCTAGGTTTTTTGGGAGGCTTTCTCAGACTTCTGAACTATATAAGCTGGAGCTTAAAACTCTTGAGGGGTTAGAATAGAAGAGGGAGAAAAAATAGATTTTAGATAGCATAAAAAGATTTTGTTTTTCGATAGTTTAAGTGGCTAATAATATCTAGACTTTGAGCTGGTTATACCTGGATGCTCATGCTGAGATGAATTTTGATTTTTGAAAATCAGATAATAATATATATTTCTGCTTTGCAAGATTTATATATTGGATCTTTGTATGTGTTATTCCTTTTCAGTCATTTAATTTTAGATTCATAAGTTTTAGATTTCTGTAGATGAATGCCTAGCAGTTTTAAGTCTCTTAGTTATCAAGTTAGTTTAAGCC
>MU221108.1:67928-79267 GCA_018584345.1 Thuja plicata
CTTTGTAAAATTCAGAGGGAAGCAAAGTAAATGCTTGCCCAACTGTTGTTTAAGGATTTGTTTTCAAAGGCATAGAGTTACAAAGTAAAACATCAAGATTTAGGGAGAACAAATCTGTTAACCAACAGTATCCTAGCCTTGTTCAAAAATACCATTACTAGATCACCTATTTCAAATTATAGATCTCTTCTTCCTTCATCAGTCTTAGTCTTCAACTTTTGATTTGCCTCCATTAATGTTTTTCTATCTTGTTCGTGTACCTCTCTCATTGACTGAGATAAATCATCGGCATGACCACTGATGCCTTCATATGCTTGTAGATCTCTCAACTCAAGTACACCCCTTGGGTGTAGCCCATAAACAATCTCAAATGGACTCTTACCTGTTGTTTGATTTGTGTTATC
This sequence comes from Thuja plicata, assembly GCA_018584345.1. NCBI lineage: Eukaryota > Viridiplantae > Streptophyta > Pinopsida > Cupressales > Cupressaceae > Thuja > Thuja plicata. Next base: position 68,333 of record MU221108.1, read on the forward strand.
ATTGTAGGCAAATTCTGCCTATGGTATCACTTGCTCCAAACTTTGTCCATATTATTTTTTCAGACATCTCAAAAAATTATTAAGTACCCTATTGATCACCTCCATCTGGCCATCTATTTGAGGATGATAAGCTGAGCTATGTGACAAGTTGGTTCCTAACCTTCTCCAAAGTGTCTTCTAGAAATGTCCCACAAACTTCACATCTCTGTCTGCAACTATGCTTGTTGGTAAGCCATGTATCCTCACCACCTCTTTAAAGAATAAATGGGAAATATGGCTAGCATCATGTGTTTTCTTTCATGAGACAAAATGGCTCATCTTTCTAAATTTGTCCTCTACCACAAACACACTATCTAAACCAGTAGGTGTCCTAGGCAGTCCCACAATAAAATCCATACTTACATAATCCTATGGTATACTTGGGATGGGAAATGGTTGATATAATCCTGCATTTGATGAAGTTCATTTTTCTTTCTGACACACTCCTCACTGTTCCACATATCTCCTTATATCTCTCTGCATTTTTTGCCACCAATAGAATCTCTCCACTAGATCCAAAGTCTTGTTCAATCCAAAGTGTCCACTCAAACTCTCATTATGTTTTTCCTGGATGAGATTCTCCCTCATGGATCCCCTTGGAACAAATAACTATTTCCCTTTGAACAACAATCCATTCTAAAGAGTGTAGTCTACATAATCACTTTGAAAGTGATTCTCAAACTCTTTGCACAGCTTTTAGATCACTGAGAAGCCTACATCTCCTTCATAAAGGTTCTTGAACCCTACCCCTGTACTTTGCAACTAAATCTCTTGTATGGTAAGCATCCTTCTACTAAGGGCATCTGCAACTTTATTTTGTACCCCCTTCTTATGCTTAATAGTGAAGGTGTATGACTACAAAAACTCCATCCATTTGATGTGTCTCAAGCTAAGCTTGTCTAGAGTATTGATATAACTCAATGCTTGGTTATCTGTAAAGACAACAAACTCTTTGGGCAATAAATAATGCCTCCATTTCTTTAGGGCTTGTACAAGAGCATATAACTCCAAGTCATAGGATGAGTACCTAGACTTTGCCTCATTCAATCTCTCACTGAAAAAATGCCACTAGCTTGCCTTCTTGGCTTAAGACAACCCCCACACCTATGTTGCTTGCATCACACTCTACTATGAAGGGTTTGTCAAAACTTGGTAACAAAAATATAGGTTGAGTGGCTACTTCTCTCTTCAATCTTTCAAACCCCTCATTAGCTGCCTTGGTCCACACAAACTTGGTTTCCAGCCCTCCTTTAATGGTCTCTAGGACTGGAGCACAGATTTCACTGAATCTTCTAATAAAATTCCTATAGAATTGAGCTAACCCATGGAAGTTCCTAACTTGACTCCCTATCTTAGGAGTAGGCCAGTTCAATATGGCCTCTACCTTATCCTTATCCATCTTCAAGTCACCTTGGGGGACTACAAATCCTAGGTAGACTAGTTCTTCCTTCATACACTCACTCTTTTCAAGATTGATGGTGAGATTTTCTTCTTGCAACCTCTTCAACACTAATTCCAAGTATTTCATATGATCCTCCTCTGTCTTTCTAAAAATGAGGATGTCATCTAGATAGACAGCTACAAATACACCTATGTAATCTTTCAAGACTTCATTCATCACCCTCATAAAGGTACTAGGTGCATTGGTAAGCCCAAAGGGCATAACTAACCATTCATATAACCCCTATGTATTCTTAAAGGCTGACTTCCACTCATCACCTTCTTTCATCCTAATTTGGTAGTAACCACTTTTCAAATCAATTTTAGAGAAGTACTTATCACCCCCCAAACAATCCATTAAATATTCTATTCTAGGAATATGAAATCTATATCTAATAGTTATCCTATTAATTTCCCTAGAATCAATACACATTCTCCACTTACCTCCATTCTTAGGAGCCAACACCACTAGGACAACACATGGGCTTATCCTCTTTCTAATCAGTCCTTGGTCCAAAATTTTGTGTACTTGCCTGGCTATCTCCTTTTTTTTCTCCGGTGTCATTTTATATGCAGCTTTATTTGGCAAAGATGCCCCTAGCACAAATTCAATCTGATGACTTATCTCCCTCTTTGGTGGTAGTCTAGCTGGTGTACCCTACATATTATGTCCTTAAACTGATCCAATAGTTGTTTCACTTCTTCTAGCATAGGTGCTTTCTTATGAGTCTCCTCCTCCTTTGGCGTCAACATGATTACATAGCCAATTCCTTCCTCCATCATATCCCTTAGGAATTCCTTTCCACTCATCAATGGTGTACTGGATTCTGGCTTCTCCACTTTGTCTTCCTCTATCAAAGACTGAATTTTGAAAGTTACCCCATTCTTCTTGAAGGAGTACTTGTTCTCTTTCCCATTATGGACTACTTCCCTGTCATACTACCATGGTCTTCAAAGAAACAGATGGCATGCATCCATTGGCAACACATCACAAAGTATCTCATCTTGATACTTACCAATGGTGAACTCTACCCACTTTTTCTCATTTACCAAGATGTTTTTCCCCTTGTTTAACCAAGTAACTTTATAGGGACACACATGTGTAATCTTGGTGAGTTTCAACTTCTCTACTACCTCCTTAGATATAACATTTTTTGTGGACCCTGAATCAATGATAACTTTGTACACTTTTCCCAATATCTTACACTTGACTCTAAAAGGACCCCTTCTCTGCTTATGTTCATCTTTGGTGGGTGTCTTGATCAAGATTCTTCTCAACATGAGATGCTCTCCCTTCTCTGAATCTAGACTCACCTCTGATTGTTTAGAATAGTCCTCTTCTTGAACATAGGCAATATTTTTCTCTCCTTGTGAAGCTGAGGGTTTTTTAGGGCATCTATATGTAGGGTGACCCAATTGTCCATAGTTGTATCATTTCATGGAAGAAAAGTGAGAACTTCTTCCAAAACCCCCTGATCTTCCTCTTCCACTATTATAAGAACTCCTTCCTCTATTGTATCCACCTCTATTGCTTGACTCATGTCCTTGCTCTGTATATTTGGAGTCACCTTGGCTCCTATAATTTCCTCTCCCACTTGAACTTCCTCTATGGTCACCTCTTTTGTCTCTACCCTTTCCTCTTCCTCTAGAGTTAGAATCTTTCTTCTTTCTAAGCTTCTCTTCTACTTTCAAAGCCATTTGGAAATAGCTATGAATGGAGGTTAGGGTAAAAAGAATGAGTTCTTCTTGTATATTCCACCTTAATCCATTAAGGTACCGAGAAACCTTGATTCTCTCTGTCTCTTGTATTCTTGACCTAAGGCAACGCTTCTGGGATTCTTTGTATAGGATGGCACATATAGGTCCTTTTGCCTAAGGTTTTGCCTTTTCTTGTGTAGTTGAATGTCATAGTCTTCTGGAAGTTAGTTCTCCTTCACTTTTTCCACCATATATTTCAAATTTTCTATGGGCTTCTTCCCCTCTTTCTCCCTTTCTTCTTGCAAAAACTTCCACCATGTGAGTGCTTGTCCCCTTATCCTAGACTTGGCTATCTTTACCTTTTGTGCTTCTGTGATTCCATCACATTCAAAGTGGTTCTCCATTCCTTCAATCCATTCCATAACTATCTCTGCATCCATCTTACCAGAGAACAATGGAATGCATTCTAGAGCCTTTCCACTTAATTCTTTGAGTGCCTTGATAAATGGTTCCTCAGGTAGAGGAGGGTAAGGCTCTGGTTCTATCTCCTCCTCTACTAGTTTCTTTCCCTTATCCTTATCTTCACTCATCTGCTCTTTCAACTTGTTGGTTGTCTCTACAACCTCTGCCATCTTTATCTTCATTTCTTCCATTTCTTCTTCAAGAAGCCTATTCTTTTTTTCTTCTCTAACAAGTCTCTTGCTAATTTGGCATTAGTCACCATGGTTTTCTCTCCTCTGGACTCACTCCTCTCGGACATACACCAATCAACTCCCAAGCCTTTCAATGGCACTGATACCAATTTGATGAGGAGATCCCACTCCTAGAGATTTCTTTCTCTCTACTAGACCTTTCTTGGTCTCCTTAGGGTTCCTATCACCACCCTACCTAGAGGATTCCTATCTGATCCTCTAACTCTCTAGGAGCTCTCCAAAAAGTTCAAAATCACACTTATCCCCTCTCCATACCTCTTCACATTCATGGCTTATCTTGGTCACTTACTTTCCCAACTATCCTATCCTATTAGAGATAGGATTCTTGACCTTTCTTGGCTATCTTTAAACTTTCCTAGATCCAATTTTGTGGATCCTTCACCTTAGTTACAAACGGGTTCAAGATTTCTAGTTCTTAAGGCCTTGTAGCCTTTTAGGCCTAAATAGCCTTCCTAATCACTGGAAAAGTGGATTTCCTCCTAAAATACCTTAACACCCTTAGGAAATAGTTATGGATTCCTTGTGGGTTTTTCCTCTACTCTAGGATTTCCAAGGTCTCAAGTTCCCACTCTATCTGTACACTTGTTTTCCAAGAAACCCCTATTGTCATGGGTTGTAGGGAACATGTACACAGTCTAGTTTCTTGGCTCATTTTGAATGCCTTCCCCAACTCCTTTGAACTTCTCCTTGCATCCAACTAACAAGGACTTACCTCTCTACATGCCCCCACCACTGATTGGATTCAACCAATCCATTGAGAAAGCTTTCTTTCTACTGTTCCATTCAAGCACCTAACCAGAATGCACTTGCACTCGCCTAGGGTTTGAGGATAAAATTGCTCCCCCTGCACAAAAATACTCAAAACCCTATATACATAATTTACATGGAGTCCCCTACTTGAATCCAAGAGGCCATAACTATGAGTTTGACCACGGGAATTCAAGAGGGAGGGATTTTTACATAGTTGACTCAGAACTAGACAATGAAACTGTGAAAACAAAAGAATTTACAAAACCTTCACTAGTCACACAAAATGATTAATTAAATGCCACAACAAGTAATTACATGCCAACATAAAAGTTATCAATCCATTAATTAAGCAATTTCAATCCATTAAACTACTGGATCGAAGCACTGTCATGAAAATGCAGTCTAAATCCTTTCTTTTGCACACACAATCCATACACAATGGAAACTAACTACTTGATTAGGGTTTTTTTCACCTTATATACCTTACCCTCACATGTCTAGACCCTCAATTGGGATTTTGGCACCATTAAATCCCTTTCCTAAAAATTAGGAAATGTTGTCATGACAACTTTGCAAAATTGCAAAAGTTGTCATGACAACTTTTACATCTTTTGCCAAAATGACAACTTATCACTTCTAATGGCCCAACTTAGTCCTAAAACTTATCATATGACCTTAAAAAACTCAAAAAAATCAAAACCATGAATGTCACTCCATTTTGGATTTTTGTTAAACCCTTTGACCTTTTGGTTGACTTCTAAGGATATAGACCCCTAGATATAATTTGACCTCATCAACTACTAAACCCTAACCACTACTGACTCTAATCACACCTCAAACACACTTGGGACTTTATAACATATTCCTTATTAACTGATGGTTGGCTAAACCAACCTACAAACCAAAATGACAAGAAGATCTTTCAAAGACCTTAGGGTGCCCCTACACCACTTTGGCTTGAAAGTCTACATTGATGTTGATTGGGTTGGAAACATTGATGACAAAAAGAGTACAAGCGAAGGAGCTTTATTTCTAGGAGAAAGACTAGTTACATGGCTAAGCAAGAAACAAAATTGTATATCACATTCTACTACCGAGGCTGAGTATGTTTTTGCAACTATTAATTGTCCCAATATTGTGTGGATCAAACAGCTATTAGAAGGTATGCAAGAACAGATCACTGATCTAGTCACTATCTATTGTGATAATACAAGTGCTATAAACATATCAAAGCTTCTGGTAATGCACTCAAAGAGAAATCATTTATCTATCAAGTATCATTACTTGAGAGAACAAGTACATGACAAGCATGTAATGTTGGAATATGTGAATTCAAAAGAATAGCTTGCTGACATATTCACCAAACCACTACTGAATGATGTTTTTGAGTATCTTAGAGGTAAATTAGGGGTCCTACCCCTATCCAAAATTCATTAATGCAAGAGGCATGTTGCATCAATTCTAGGACACATTAGAATATCTAAATTTTGAGTTGATGCTAGTGATCACACTTTAGGTGATGTCTGAAGTTGTGAAAGGATTTATGTATGCAAAGAGAAATAAGTACATGCAAGGTATGATTCACTACCTGAACAAGATTTTGGGAGTATGGATATTTGGCATTGTTATCAAAGAGGGAGAAGTACAATAAGTAATTGATGAATACATAAGGGAGAAGTAAGTAATGAATACACAAGCAAAGGAGACTACATGTAAGAGGGAGAATGTGATTGAAGTCAAAGAGGAAGAACAAGATAAGAGGGAGCAGAAACATTACAGAGAGATTAGATTATACCATCATCAATTGATAGTGTTTCCATCAATGCCAAAGAGGGAGATTGTTAACCAACTGATGGTAATGATGATGAAGACCAAGTTTAGAAGAATAAAAGCAAGTAGAATGGTTAGATCAGTTGTTATTTTGTCATTGATGTCAAGCAATTTATTTCTATTTTATATTAAATTTCCATATCATTTGGAGAGGAACTTAATTGAGCAGATAATAAAGATCAGATAATGATAAGGTACTATTGGTATAATTGTTTTTACTTAACATTTGATGTTGTTAAGTCGGTAAAGGGAATAGCCTAGTTACCAAGCTGTGAAGTGTTAGTCAGTTGAGAAAAGAAAACCCAGTCATCGAGTGAAGTTGACAACCAAGCAAGATTAGTTACCGAGCAAGGTTGGTAACTAAGTGAAGTCAGGCACCGAGTGAAGATAGTCACTGTGTCACCGAGCATGGAATAGAGTTTCAATAGAGATTGGAATCAAGGATCAGAATGAATTTAATGTGAAGGCACATAGATCAAGAAGATGCTAAGGACAAAGGAGAAGTTTTTACAAGATCTATGGTCATGAAAAATCAAGTTGAAAATCTGAGATGAAGATTAAGTGGCAAAAGGAAAGTTGTGAGTTCCAAGAAAAGTGCAATTCATGAGGCAAGGTTAACCGCCTAACCGAGTTTCAAATACATTGTATCAGTTCATATAAAATGATCTTACGGCTAAGCACAATTGAAGGGAAACCTAATAAATAAGATTAAGAGGCAAAAAAAAGGCCTATATGTTGATGAGTATGTATGTTTATATATAGATGCTAGCGAATTGAATATTTGAAGAGCTACCGAGAAGAGTAGTGAAAGAATTGGAGAACCAGTCTAGAAAAGAGACTGGTAAATTGTTGATGCCAATAGTTTTAGAGATCGAACAAGGGATCTGGTCAAGCAAAGTATAGTTCCAGAATCACAGGTCAAATCCATACATTGTTGCTTACTAATATTTGTAACAGAAAATCTCTTAACCAAGTGGACCTAATAAGTCTTTTTGTAAATCCTTGTGAAAGGTAACATTCTAGGATGAAAGTTTAAGCCCTCTAACTAGGCCACTCCTAACAGGGTGAAGATATTAACAGATCTAAGGTAAATCCCCTAACAGGGTCACATCTAACAAATGTGCATTGTAATCTTTAGTCGGATTGGCTCTTAACCGAGCACACTTCAGAAGAGTTTATTTTTTGTGGGTGACAATTACCATGGAGGTTTTTCCCAAATTGGGTTTCCTCATTAAATCCAGCGTTACATGTGATGCTTGATAATTGTGAATGTTATTTTCTTATGTTATATGTTGTTTATCAATTTTGTGAAGTGTTTACAAGTTTTGGTTGTTGATGTTATTTGAATCACCAAGTTGAATCAGAGGTTTAGCTTTAAAGTGTTAAGTTTCAATATTTTCTAGATTCACCCCCCTCCTATGTAAACAATCATTAGTAGGCTAAACCAACACACTTTTATATTGTCTTAACCACTTTTTTCTTTGGAAAATGTTTTATGATGGTTGACCCATCACTACCACACACCTAAGGGATCTTGCCAATAAGAAATAAGAGGATGAAAGTTAAGAATGACTTTAACATTCTCTAGTGTTCGTCATTGTTGATATTGAAGCTAGAGGCAAAAAATTTAGATTTCCTAGTCACGCTTTAATATGATAAATAAATCATTCCTATGATTGAGCCAAGCATGGCATGTGCCTAATTGGCTAGTGCCACTTTTATGAATCTTGGTAGAGTTTTTTTAGTGGTTGGGCCAACTTGAAAATATGCTTATGTATAATTGTGTTCACTTATTGTAACTATTTTAATGGACATAAATCTCATGTAGTTTAACCATGATAAAATCATTCCAAGTATAAAATTTTGATGACATGTCCATTATAAAATCCAAGGTGGAAATCTTTAGTCTCATATTGACTACGAATTTGTGGCAAGGAAGTCAACTGAAGAACTTAAGTTGTTGCCACTTTTATGACTACTAGGAAAAACTTGTATGCACTTGACAACCAAGTGAAATTTTTAGCCACCTAACCCAAGGCATAAATTTTATCCACTTGATCAAAATTTTAGGCCTTTGAAAAATTTATATTGTGTCTTAACCAATCCAAATGTGTGCTCAAGCTTTAAGGGAAAAATCTCTAAAGGACTTTTCTAATTTATCACTAAAGTATTCATATGTGTTGATTTTGTTGTTCATGTTTCTTCCACTTGAATGTCATGATTCATATTCCTTCCTTGCTCCTTATTGCCTTCTTTTGTTAGAATTAGATGAGGAAATAAAGAATTTTGAACTTGCATGTAGTATTTTTGTGTTCACGATTGAATTCATTTGGCCCAAAATGAATCTCTAAAATTATAGGTCAAGCCTCATAAACCTTTAGGAATTTATCCTTTTCAAGGTTAACCCATATTGAACTTCCAACCAATCCCTTCTTCTACTATTTTTTTCTCCTAAAGTCTATTTAATGTGACCTCATTAGATAAAAGGATGACTTTGAAGAGGGGTAATCTTTAAAAAGGATAAAATTTAAAGATACACATGGAAACTAGCTTGAAAAAAAAAAATTTGATTGGCTAAGATGAAGAGGGGTAAGAAATAACTTCCCAAAGATGAGATTTAGAGGGGTGCAAAAATTAGCTTTGTTCGGGGAGAAAGGGACATACTTGGGCCATTAGAGAACTTCAAACCTTTGGTTAAAATTTTGATTAGTGTCTTATCCATTAGGTGAAATAAATGTATGATCCTTAAATAGGCAACTAACCTAACCTAAACAAATAATAGTGAATACAAACATGCCACAAAAAAGACTAATACGCTAAAAGAGGAACATAGGAAGTGACAACTACTACCGATGGATGAACATGAAGAAGTATAATAGCTATATGAAACCATTTGTAGCTTGTGATGAGTAGCAACTCCTCCATTTGAGTTAGGAGCCTCACTCTAGCAACATACATCCTTCAAAAAAACTGTCAAATATTTCTTGCATTCTGAGGTTCAAGGTGATATGAATGATCATGTAGGGACAACTCAAGCAAGAATTCGTCAATGTTAACAAATTTAGGATAATCTTTTTCATTGTAATTTGTCTCCATATGTTGGAAATATCTTGTTTCCTTCTATAGGTACCTTACAATGTTTTATCTCTACAACTCATTCTCAAGAATAGTTTGTTGGTTCCCAAATTAACAAATCCACTCAGTGTTAAAGATGAACCACTTTCTCACTAATACATTTGGGCCTATTTTTCGACGGTAATTTCTGACGGAGGGGAAAATTTTATGAAATTAGTTTTTTTTTTAATTTGTTCCTAATACTATCGCAATTCTGATGGTTTCAGGCACACATTAAAAAAAATACAGATGATCAAATTCATTTTTATTTTATTGTACGAAAGCAGTGCCCCAAAGGACATAGCTCTGTGTGCAGAAGCTGGCCCCATTCCTTGAAAGCCAAATTCCATGAATCCTTGAATAGTGGTACATATAGCACATACCGATAATTCATAGGTACGTGCTTTTGTATGAAGGAAACATATTCACCATGTCATGAAATGAAATCTTTGCATAGTTTCTGGTCGACTGTGATTTCGTCGTGACCTTAATGTTCGAACCCACACATTTTTTTTACAAATTTATTTCTTTTTTTACAATGTGCATCATCTGTTAGAGTAATCATTAGTGTGCTTATTAATTAAATCATGTTGATTTAATTAATTAATTTATTACTCTTTAGTGCTTAAGCTTTCTCTTAGGTGCATTAATAATTAATTCTTTTATTAATTATTAATGTGCAACCTAGCTTTTTTAGGCTTTAGGGTTTTGTTCACCTTTATAGGTTGAACCTTGTAATTCTTTTTTCATTAATTCAGATTATAATTTTGCTCTCACATTTTGAGTAACTTCTGAGTTCTGCTTTTTCCTCCTTCTGCTTCTCTCTTGTAACAGGTTATTTGCATGCAGGTATTCTTGGCATTCTGTGGATTTATATTTCTCAAATCCTACATGGTATCAGAGCCACACTGCTGCTGCCTGGTCTGGGGTTTGTGAAGCAGTGATTCAAGGGCAAAAACTATAGCTTTTTTGGAGTTTCTTCTTCACTCTGGAAGAGATGCTTGTTTCTAGAGCACTTTGAGCTAAAACGGACACCACCATCGCGCTCAGAAGGCCCGAGAGAGTTAATTTTCATATAATTTTTGTCATTTTTGGCCACAGTAGCCTCTGGAAAAAAATTTCTCTCTCCCAGGCCGTACGGCTCAAATTTCGAGGTGAAAAATGTTTAAAAAATAAAAAATAAATTAAAAAATTAGAAAAAAAAACAAATTTTGTTTTTTTACTAAGTTTTTTTCAAAAAAATCAAAAAATATACCTTTTTCTAAAGTTTCTAAAAAGCTTTTGTAAAGTTTTTTTTAAAAAAACTTTGAAAGAAAAGGTGCGTACCTTTTGGAAAGGTACAATGTGCAGA
>MU221108.1:95176-109720 GCA_018584345.1 Thuja plicata
CCATACTGATCTCTGTGGTCCCATTGGAGAAAGAAGCTATTGTGGTGCTAGATACTTTATTCTATTTGTTGATGATTATTCAAGGATGATGATTGTAATTTTTCTCAAGGAAAAATCTGATGCATTCTAGCTATTTAAATGGTACTTAGCTAAAGTTGAAAAGGAAACAGGCAAAATTTTGAAATGCTTAAGATTTGACAGAGGTGGAGAGTTCATTTCTAATGATTTGAACAGGTTTTGCAATGACCGGGGCATAAAGAGACATATGTCTGCACCCAGGACTCCTCCACAAAATGGTATTGTTGAACGAAGGAACAGATCTATCATGGACTATGCAAGAACACTAATGATGGAGAAAAATGTTGCACAGAAGTATTGGAAAGAAGCTGTAAGTACTGCAGTCTATACACTGAATAGAGTTCAAGTCAAGAAAGGTACAAATTCTACACCTTATGAACTTTGGTATGGTTATGCACCTAGTGTAAAGTATTTTAAAGTATTTGGAAGAAAATGTTTTATACTAAAAGACAACAAAAATGGAAAACTAGATGCTAAAGGTGAAGAAGGTATATTCCTTGGTTATTCAACAAAAAGCAAAGCATACAAATGTTTGAATTCTAATACTAACAAAATTTTTGAAAGTGCAATTGTAAGAATTGATGAGTTTGCAGAAAGAAATGAAACTGAAAATACACAAGAACCTAAAAGCTATAGATCATTCACATATCTAGATAAGGAAGATTCTTATTCACTACCTGAGACTACTACTAAACAATAGCATGCAAGTGTCAAGTCATAGAGTGGAGGTGCCAAGAAACTAGAAGTGAATGCCGAGCTTTCTGATGGAGATGTTGAGTCACAGAATCAATCAGAACTGAACACAGACAATGAACCTAAAGCAAGGACTGAGCCTACCCTAGTAAAATATGTGAGAAGGAATCACAATTATAATCAAATCATTGGGTCAAAGGATTCTATTGTTATGATAAGAAGTAAGCTGAAAAATAACATATGTCTGTTATGTGAATTTGAGCCCAAAATAGTAAAAGATGCTTTAGAAAATGAAGATTGGATATAAGCAATGAATGAGAAAATTGAACAAATTGAGAAGAACATAACTTGGACACTTGTACCTAGGCCAAAGGATAAAAATGTAATTGGCACAAAGTGGATATTCAGAAACAAACTAAATGAACATGGAGAAGTGACAAGAAATAATGCTAGACTAGTATGCAAGGGTTATGCACAAGAGGAAGGAATTGACTATGGTGAAACCTTCACCCCAGTTGCAAGATTGGAAGGTGTCAAAACCTTGCTTGCATATACATCCTATAAAGGATTTAAAGTTTATCAGATGGATGTGAAATCTGCATTTCTCAGTGGTATCTTGGAAGAAGAAGTATATATTGAGCAAGCTGATGGCTTTGTAGACCCAAACAACAAGAATATGGTTTGCAGATTGCACAAAGCATTATATGGATTGAAGAAAGTGCCAAGAGCATGGTATAAAAGATTACATAATTATTTGATCAATATTGGATTTGCAAGAACCAATGACAACAGCAACCTGTACTTGAAGACAGAGCAAAGCAAAGGTACATTATTAGCTGAATTTTTTTTAGATGACATCATATTTAGTGGACAAGATGTGTTATGTCAAAAATTTGCAACAGAGATGCAAACTAAGTTTGAGATGTCTATGTTTGGTGAAATAAAATTCTTTGTTGGTTTACAAATTTATCAAATGAAGAATGGTATCTATATCACTCAATCTAAATATATCAAAGAGATACTGAAAACTTTTGGAATGGAAGAATCCAAACCACTAAGTTCACCCATGGCTACTAGATAGAAGCTGACAAAAGATGATGAAACAAAAGAAGTGAACCAAACACTCTACAGGTCAATGATTGGAAAACTACAGTATATTGTACATAGTAGACCTGATATTGCTCTAGATGTTGGGATTGTTGCAAAAAAATTTACTAATCCTAAGGAAACTCACATGATGGTAGTCAAAATAATTCTGAGATATTTGAAAGTAACTAAGGACTATGGTCTATACTAAAAAAAGAATGACAAATTTGAACTCATAGTTTACACTGATTTTGACTGGGCTAGAAATGTTGATGATAGGAAAAGCACTACTGGTGGAGCATTTCTTTTAGGTAAGAAATTGATCTCCTAGACAAGCAAGAAACAATATTGCACCTCACAATCTACAGCTGAGGCCGAGTATGTGGTAGCAGCAGTTAACTGTTCTAACATTGTGTGGTTGAAGATACTACTGAAAGGTATGAAGGAAGAAATCACTGACCTAGTTTTCATATATTGTGATAACACAAGTGCTATTAATATTTCTAAAAATCATGTTATGCACTCAAAGAAAAAGCACATAGCTATCAAGTATCATTACTTAAGTGAGCTAGTTCAGAGTAAAGAAGTGAGATTGGACTATGTGAACACTAAAGAACAATTAGTAGACATATTCACAAAAGCACTACCCAAGGATGCTCATGAGTATCTACGAGGTAAATTGGGGGTGATTCCCTAACTGGGGCTAATTAAGTTCTATATGGTACTATTGCATCAAATATTTCATTCAGAAAATATGACACATTGATGCACAGTAAGTCACACTTTAGGATGCTGGCTAAAGTTGTGAAGTTGTGAAGATGACAAGATCAGCATGATACTGAAGATCTACATGATAAAGATATTGACATCTTTGGAATTATTGTCAAAGAGGGAGAGATTACCTATAAAGAGGAAGAAGTTAAGGAAGAGATTTTTGAGAAAGAAAAGATTACATAGAGAGCAAAAGTTACTATTGAAAACATTGAAGTGATTATCTACTCAGAGGGAGTCTACAGATGATTAGACACAGATGATTATAGTGTAATTAAAGACACAGAGGGAGAAATGTTTTACAAATAAGAATCAAAATGAAGCTAAAGACATTAATGAAGTTTTTTTCATATCAAGGAACATAGGTGAACAGCAGAGACTCATCCATCACATTTAGGAGATTAGTTTATATCATTGCATCTTATTAAAAAAATCAAAGTTCCATTGAAGATCATCTACTGGTTCATCCTAACAGGTGCATCAACAAAATCCTCTAACAAGGTGGATCTAAGAGTCCTCTAAAAATCTTGTAACAGAGTTGCATTACTTAATTGTATTGTATTAAAGCCTTTCACAAAGTGGACCTAACAGTCCTTATTTCTCCTAACAGGGTAGGCCATCAAAAGTGGTCAATTGTAAGCTTTAACAAGCTAAATTTATACTACAGTAATAATTTTTTAATGTTGTTGTTCATTCAACTAGGTACATACCAAGTTAAAGATATGAATGTATATATTGAGCCTCTTATCGACGAGTTGCTGGAGTTATGGAATGGTGTCACTATGTATGACATCTCTAGACCAATATGACAAAGACAATTTCAATTCCATGTAATGCTTGTATGGATAATACATGATGTCCCGTAACACATTTTTCCAGTATTTTATGGTGAATTCATGTTGCACATGATAATTCTAATTATAAAAATTAACATACTAATCCAATTGTATCATTATCTTGTAGGTCTTCAAACAAAGGGAAAATTTGCATGTCTAATTTGTGGTCCAAAGATGAAATCTCGTTATTCAAAAAGTTTAGCAAAGTAGGTGTTTGATGAGTATAGGAACTTCCTCCACAGAAATCATAAGTATCGAACTAGCGAAAAACATCTTTTCAATGGGAAAGAAGAGACTACATCAAAGTCACAAATAATAAAAACTTGCTTATGGAATTTGGCATATAATAGATTAATTGTCAAGGTACTACGTCTGTTCCACCTAATGGTTTAAGTTTGGAATTTCTATATTTATATTGTGTTTGGTTTATTGATTATGTAATTAATGATCATGAAGATCATCAAGGAAATACTACTAAGCACCTTGCAAAGGGACTAAAAAGTTATCCTAGACAATTTACTAGGTTTCCCTACTACGAGAAGCTACAAATTGTGCATTTGTTTGATACTATGCATATTGGAAAGAAAGTAACAGAGACATTGTGGAAAATATTGGATGGAAGGCGTGACAAAGAAAAAAATTATCAAAATTTGTAGTGACATTTGTGAATCCAATAATGCAATGAAAGATTTCATTGATTCAAATAGTAATAGAGACTAGATTAATATAAATGCCCTTCCTTGGTTATTAACGGAGTAGCAAAGTGATGCCATAAAAAAAGAAATACAAAAAATTTGATTTCCCACAGGATTTGCTGCAAACATAAGCAGTCTCATATCAAAGAAATGTGAATTTGAGCCTGGATTGAAAATGCATGATTGGCATACCCTCATCAAGGTAATTCATGTTATTTTGTGTTTACAATATATTTGTAAACTACATGTACTTTTCATTGTATTATGTGACAAAAGAATGACATGATTAGTTTATAATTGTTGTAGTACGTGCTACCCCTATCTCTCCCAGAGAACTTTGACAATAATATCAAACAAGTGATATATGATCATGGAAAATACATGAGGTAAGCAGTGATATCTGTTCAATTTGTTGTATATATTTATTATATTCACAATTTGTTTTTCTTGTTATGTAATAAATTGTAAAGTTGCGTATTTATATATTTTTGTCTTGAATGTCTTGTAGATGGTTGTCATGTAAATAAATCTATAAAGAAGATATAAAATATAGGAAGAGAAGAATTCCTCATCTAATGTGTGAAATGTAAAAGTGTTTACCTTCAAATTTTTTCAATGCACAAGAATACTACTTCATACACCAAGTTGAGGAGATT
Organism: Thuja plicata; assembly: GCA_018584345.1. Taxonomy (NCBI): domain Eukaryota; kingdom Viridiplantae; phylum Streptophyta; class Pinopsida; order Cupressales; family Cupressaceae; genus Thuja; species Thuja plicata. The sequence goes on from MU221108.1 coordinate 99,992, forward strand.
GAATTGTGTGGACCTGTACACACTCGGTCAATGTCGATGGTTGAGAGGCACTCAAAATTTTTGAAGGCTTTGGTTTGAAAAAGAGCACGTCTTGAGGGTTCTATGGTGGAGGGATATATGGTATACCAGAGTATGGTGTACGTTATTGAATATTTTCCTAAGCTTGCAACAAAGATCCATATATATCGCATTTGGGATCTCGACACCATTAGAAAATTCGAAGGGGAGTACTTGGTGGGGAAAGGTAGATTGAGTAAAGTGAGAGGTAATAAATTATAAGATGTTATTGTAGTTAATTAATTCTTAATCTTCAAAATACATCGGTTGTAAGTCATCTATTTTTTGTACAGCTGGTCAAGAGTGGGATGCAATACCTTTGTATATTGCAAACAATCAAGATTGGATGACGGTATGGATTGAACAATGTCATCATTTTGATTGCACATTAACATGGAAAGTTGTGTCTTCATTGGTAAAAGAAGCTCATCATAATGGAGATTCCAATGTTACGTAAAGGGAAATAGATTTAGCATATGGTTTAAGAGATTTTTAGGTACGTATAAATTTTTTAATCGTCCATATGCTTATCAACTCCTGATGAAATAGTTTTTACATGTTTGACATATTATTGCACGTCAAACACCACAAGGTTATGTTTTTCAATGGTCATAAATTCTGCATCAAAAATTTGGATGGCACAGAAAACTTGTGATTTTAGGATAAGTGTTGTCTTTCAAGTGACTAATATTTCATCTAGAAATGACTTACATCCTCAAGAGTCTCAAAATTGATACTATGGCATTTTGGATGATATACTTGAGTGTGACTTTAATTCCTCCATATTAGTTCTCTTCATCGCCAGATGGTACAGGCTACAACTTAATCAAAATGATCCTGATAGAATTGTTATTGAACATGACAATGAATTTCCAATGATTAATACAAGGTGGTTTGAGCCAGTTGGGGATGAGCCCTATGTTCTTCCAAGCCAATGCGAACAGGTATTTTACTCAGAGTTTCCACATAAACTGGGTTGGTCATTTGTTGTTATATATGATCTAAGAGGAAGGCCGCTAAGGTATAATGTGATGGAAGAAGAAGATTCTGATCAAGTAGAAGATGATGTAGATGATGATCACGATCAAAAGTTAGTCGATGATGTTCCTAACACAACTTTTCTTGAAGAAGAAGAAGAAGAAGAAGTAGTAGTAGTAGTAGATGATGATGATGATGATGAAGATGAGGACAATGATGCTGGTGGTGATTATGTTGATGATGAAGATGATCATGGTGATGAGTTGGATGAAGAAGAAGATCAATGACATGAATGAAATGTACAGTTATGTGATCACTACTTAATCTATTTAATATTGATTTCTTGATATAAATGTACAGTTATGCGATCAATGCTCAATCTATTTGATATTGATTTCTTGATAGAAATGTACAGTTATGTGATCAATGATTAATCTAATTAATTTGTAATTTACCAATTAAAAGTGATTATTTTGAAAGGGATTGTTTACATTCTAGTTCTGACCATGTCTTTATGCTCTGTTCTAATTGCATTGTTACTGCCTTTTGATGACCTTATGGCAAGACATATTGTCAATTAGTGCCAAAACACTTAGTCATCACAATGTCGACCGAGCCAGCAGTGCAACCTGAGTAGTGGTAGTGTCGACCAAGTAGACAGTGGTAATCAGTATTACCCAAGTGATTAGAGTATCCCGAGTACATAGAGTAGCCCGAGTGCCAGAGTTTAGTACATCATCCAAGAAGATACATCAATATTCCATTGGTAACATCAAAAAGAGAGATACATATATCCATCATTAAATGTCTGATATCATCACAATGATCTAAGAATGACAGTCTCCTACCTTTTTAGGATCTTCCATAAATGTACCATCACTTGTACATGCACTCATAGATGGCCTTGTGCAGATCCCCCAGAACTTATTGGTTTATCATTTATCAGGTTATCTCATCCAATGATCAATCATATACCATCTTTTTCAAACAAGTAAATACCTCATCCTCATTCCATTCATATCACATCAATTGAAAGTGTTGGCAAAACAGCATTGATCTTCGATTTTGAAAATTTCACTATCAAGGATTATAGGTCCTTCACCCAGAACCCAAGGAATCAAGGTTAATTTTGATTCTATATCATAGAAATATATAATTTTCTATTAAGACTCCATCATCTTAGACACGCTTCATTTTGATCAAATCCTAATTGGAACCTTTGTCTATCACTTGTTTACAAAACCTTCATCAAAATTATAGATCAATCAACCCATCATCTTATCTAATCCAACCATCTATTAGAATAGGAAAAACCCTATTCTCCCAAGAACACCTGCATGCAAACTTGTCACATGGAAGAATCATAGTACAAAAGACTGGAGAAGCTATGGAGGCCAAAAAGCCAGAGGAGACATCATGTGCACAAGAAAAAAATATATTAACAATATGTTTCTAGATTACAATGAGATGTGAAAAAACTCCTTATGAAAAACAAAGAGGTGAGTCCTTATAAAAGGAATCACAAAACCCTAAAGGTGAAAACCCTAAAGAATAATAAGATGCCTAAGTTTAACTTAAGCGTAGATTATAATAGACTAATAATTAAATAAATAAATTATTAGCTATAATATGACAACTCTAACACCATCTACTGCAATATCAATAATCCAACATTTTTCTTCTAATATATCAAGAGATCTATCTCATCACACTTTATCCGATCAATCTCTTGAGAGGGAATATCATACACATCATCCTCTTGACCAGATTATCTCTGGGGTATCCAGTTGCTATGAAAATCAGATCAAGGTCTGGGGCATTTATCAAGTTCAAAGATCATCATTTTTCAGGATTCAAATCGACATGACTTATTTTGATCAATTTTTTGCAATCGAATAAAATCATTTACCTCAACTCCAATGATTACAACATCATCTTGATTTTAATTCCGAGGGGGCATACTAGCACCAAGGTGTCTAGTTTTGAAAATTGGGGCATTTTTTGAGATCAGGGACATCGAATGTCAAAAAAAAAAAAAATTTACATCAGGGCATCAAAATGGAACAATTTTCACAATAGACGTATCATATTATCAACAAAACAACATTAGGACCATATCAATAGCTTATCAACATCACATCATAGTATCAAACATTAATATCAACATTATATCAGAGCATTAACATTAGTATCAACATCAGATCGTACATCAGACATCAAACATTACATATTCTTTGAACCAGTGCGCTTCACACATTGATTCAAAGAGGGGCATTTGTAGACACCCTAAATTGTTCAACCAAAATCAACATGGTCAACCAAATTCAAAAGGGGTCAAATCAAGTTATAATCATGTATTAAATAATAAAGTCATTTAATTAATTAAATCTAAGCTAAAAGGGGATTAATTAAACTATGTAATTGATTAAATCAATTAGTTATATAGTTTGAATTAAATAAATGCAACCCATTAAAACCCCTTACATGGATAATTTAATTAATTGCTTGATTTAATTAAATCCTAATTACTTTCAACAAAAGGGGACAAAGAATCAAAGAGCCAATGAGAAGAAGGGATGAACAGAACATGGATCACTCCAAGGCTTTGCTATCCTCACCACTCATTTAGGATTTGCTATCCTCACCACTCCTTTTGTCATCTTGTCCCCCAATTTGAAACCAATCACTCAACCTTGACCTCAACTATACCTTGACCTTTGTTAATCAAACTCACCCCCTACCCTTGGGAATTCTTATAAATGTGATGATTTTCTTAGTGTAAGGAGACCAATTCACTTTTAGAGTCGTCATTCACATTCAAATTGCATCTTGAATTGGGCATTTAGCATTTACCATTGAAGCATTCTTGAAGAAGTCTTGTTATAATGGAAAAATCATTCATGATCACATAGAATTTGAGCATAGAATAGGGCATTTCATCTTAGTTTGCAACTTAGATCCATATCTTCATCATCATTAGTACAATTCTCATTTTAGGGGTTGTCACTTTAGGATGCTTTTACAGCTAAGAGCATTTGTTTAGTCCTCCTAAATAGAGATCCATGAAACACTTTTAATTTTCTTTTATTCTCAAATTGATTAACCTAGTTAGATCTTTCAAAGTTTGATTGAAAATTATGTTAAACTAATGTTTCATGCAGGTTTGTGAGTTGTAGATTTATGAACAACATGTCCAAGTGCCAGTATATTACCTGAGTGGATCACTGGACCTGAGATACAGTTTTGGGTCGACTGAGCTTATATTTTTACATATTAATTTGTCTTATGGAAGTCGACTTACAGTTGCATTTGGTTTGAATAAGGTATAAATATAAAGTATTTTGTTTATCCAAATAGTGTGAGAATATGTGTAGAAGCATGTGTTGGAAATATATTACATGCAAGGTGACTGAGAGGGGGGGTGAATCGGGAACCAATAAAACTTAATCTTCTTTATTCACAATTAGATTATCTAATCTGATTTGTATGCATAGAACTGAAAGGAAAGAATCATACACAACACATAGCATAGTATCTGGTTACCCAGAAACCTTCCAAACAGTAAAACTAGCTGGGTGGGGATGGTACCCACAAGATTTAGTAGTGTAGTATAAATTTAGCCTATTAGAGCTTACATTGACCACTTCTAATGGCCTACCCTATTAAGAGAAATAAGGACTGTTAAGTCCACCTTGTTAAAGGATTTGATACAATACAAAAACTAATGCAACTTTGTTAAGAGATTTACAAAGGACTATTAGGTCCACCTGGTAAGAGGATTTTGTTGATCCACTTGTTAGAATGAACTAGTAGATGATCTTCTTAGGAAATTCTGATTTGCTGAATAAGATGCTTTGATTTATGACTAATCACCTGACTGTTATGGATGAGTCTCTGTTGTACTTTATACTTCTGCAATCTTCTAATTAATATGCAACTTCATATTTGCATATACATTCATACATATTTTTTCTGTTCATTTTGGATAAAAAAAACATCTTACATATATATCTTATCCAAAATAATTAACTTCATAGGCCAGCTTCCATTAGACAAAACAATATATGCCAAGTCAGCCTTATACTATCACTCGGGTCCAAAAGTCTACTCGGGTGACAAACTGATGTTTGGGTAATATGTTGATCACTCGGGTGATGTTGAATGACTCAGGAAATACTAATCACTCAGGTCACACTGGTCACTTGGACAATACTGATCACTCAGGTCATATTGACTACTTGGGAAATACTGAATGACTAAGTGTTTTGACACTAATAAACAACATGTCTTGCCATAAGGTCTACAATCTCCCCCTTTGGCATTAGTGACAAAAACACTTATCATTATACTTTGATTCTGATAATTCAAAACTGCCCCTTACTATCTGCTTGGGTTTTGACACTTTCTCTACTGCTCAGGTCCAACTGACTCTTTTTTTTTTTTTTTTCAAATTTGTTTTTGCTATGTATATCTTCTTCTCTTTCTTAACTACTTAACTGTACATGTATTTCCTCAATGTATATACAATGACTTTTCCCCCTTGTTTTTGACAAGAATGCCAAACTATATTTACAAGGTAATTCCAAAGTAGGATAGGAAATCACAATGTACCTTCAAAATTTGTGATAGAGTGTTGTCCCAATTGTCCTGTAGTACCTTCATGATGTGCAATTCTATCTATAGCTTGGCTGACAATTCTATCATAAGTTCTACAACTAAGAAATTATTTTCATGGATGAGTGTCTTGGCATGTGTGATGCATTTCTACATTACATCCATGTGTGGTAGGAGTTGGCCCTGGATGGCTATAAGAGACTCTCTAGTCCTTGCTTCTTCTCTCAGTAACTCAGCCTCTATATTGGTCAGATACTTGATCTTCAAGAAGTGTGTTGATCTTGTGCTCAGATCAAGTGCCAACTGCTTTGCACTTTCCTTCAGATCTACATCAATATTTTCTAACTTATACTTTATCTCCATATTAAAGTTAGAGGTATCACTCAACTTTACAAACAATTCTACCACATTGGTCACAATGGTTTCTAGAGTGCTAATAACATTAATTTTTGATTAAGGTAACAATAAGTTTTGAAGGGGCCCTAAAACCCTTTACAAAGCACCAAAAAGATAGACAAGAAATAACCAAAATAACAATGAATTGTCAAACATGACAGATAACTAAAAGAGGGATAAACCCCTGAATAAACACTAGAGAACAAAAAAACACAACAAAACAACAAACTACTAAAAGCTTCCAGCAAAAAAGAGACAAAAAAACTTCCAGCAACCAAAACATTGTAGCACATGAACTAATCAGCATCCATTTGATCTTACAGCATTTGTACTTCAACCATCTGTAGTTCCATGCTCTAGATCAATTCCCACAGCTTAGTGATATCTTTGATCTGAACATCAACTTTATTTTTGGTGTTGGATCGGGTCCTAGTACCTAGGCCCAAATATCCTGAGTGCCTTCATCCTCCTGTTTAGCCTTATCATTGTAGTTACCTTCCAGAAGAGTATACAAGGCTTTCAGGTTGTCCACAGAATTTTGCATACCCATTTTGCTGATATTAGTAAGTTTTTTTAGAAGAACATTATTGTTATTAACCTTGTCAGTTATCTTTTTGAGCCTATTATCAACCATGGTTCTAATCTTATTGTCCATATTGTTAACCTTACTAAACACATCATTCCCTTGCTGGTACATGACTGCATCATTGTGCATTTTTTCCACAATTTCCTCCAGCGGAGAGTTTCTTTCTTCTAGATTCTTGTAATTAGCTTGAATCTTCTTCATGTCATCCTAAATCCATTTATCAATATTAAATCTATTCTTAGCTTTATTTCTAGCCATTTGAAGGAAGGAGAGAGTTGCCAATCTTTTGACTTTGACCTCTCTCTCATGGATTTCTTCATCCAGACTCCTCATGTTCTGATCATTCTTCTCCTCAAGATCACCTTTCAGAATATCTTGGGTGTCCTCATCATTCTCATTAGTTGTGTTATCCTTATCACCTTTTTCGGCCTTCTCTTCAAGGACAGTATTTTCCTCATTGTTCTCATTTTTTCCCTTGTTAATCCTAGTTTCCTCAATGTTCCCTAAATCCCTGTAAGATTCTTGAATTTCTTGTTTTTTCTCCTCCTCTCCATCGTTATTGACATTATAGTCATAAATGTGGGTATCAATGATGTTATCAATTTCTTCAGTAATTTCATCCAAAATATTGCCCTCCGTCTTTTGGGTATCCTCTATTTCTCCTTTACCACCCAAAGGCTCTTTGGTAATGATGGTATTCGTCTTTAGATCATCAGTATTGCTCAGATTCCCAATGAAACCCTCATCCTCAGAAGTCTTGACTTCTTGTTCATCATTAGTTCTCATCCCTTCAATGTCATCATAAATTGACAAAGAGATATCAGCAGCAATGGGGCCTTTACAAATTTTTTTGGCTTTAGCTTTGCTTGGATTCTTACCAGTAGACAATTCCATACTCTTCCTCTTAACATTATCAATACTCTTACGAATGGGGTCCAGAATGTGGTTTTTAACATAGTCTATAATCAATAGAATTAGACCGTCATGTAAAACAAGGGAAGATTTTACTCTATGGTCAATAATGCTCTGATAAAGCAAACTTAAAAGATAATAGGGAAAGAAAACCCTAATGTCATGACATAAATGGTTAACCAAAACAAAATGGTAATTGTAGACCTTTGAATACCTTCCTTTGAGCGTGAAGTACTCCATAAAAGCCCTGATGATGAATGCCCATATACACTTAATGTTTGACAGCATAACATAGTCCATATCACCCTTCACGAGCATGGCCCTCTCCTCATTAGTCTTGGGGAAATTTTTATAGGGATTATTTCCCTCTTTTTTGTCTTTATAAAAATGCATTCCCTCCAATAGGAGACTTGTAATTTCAGCAAGGTGGTCCAGAGTGAGCTTTAAGGATTTGCCTAGAATGTTCACTTTCCCATTCTCCCACCCATTAACAAAATATTTTGTCACCTCCTTGTTGTTTCCATGGAGAAATTTTAAGTATCTGTGAACTTTACCCTTCTTGAGCTTGCTCCACACCTCTTTTTCATTCCTCCATTTACACACTGCAGGTTCTTCTCTCTTTAGATCTCCCCCCATTTCTTTGTTCTCTTCAGTATTGGTGTAATCTCTCACACTATTCTAGTTTTTACTATTTTTCAGCCCAAAACACATACAGAAATTCAAATGCACAGAGTAATTAATGATACACCAAGAATCTTGCAGCTGAAGGAAGTCATCATAACTATGACACTTCACATGGCCCAACGTTGTCACCGTACCCCAGATCAGAGCCGCATTAATCAAAATTATTAATTCGATTAACATCACCTGCCTTGTGATTAACCCAATCATAATTGACCTTCTAATAACATTAGTTAGCTGCACCTGGTCAATTTTAGTCTTCTTTGCAACATTCTCTATAACCTTATTTTCAAACTTTCTCTTTGCTTTCTCAACTGGCAGTTTCTCTTGACCATTCATGTCCTCATTAAACTTATGGACTATGTCAACAAGTTGATCCATAATGGATTCATTCTCATTGACCTCAATCTATAGTGCATCTATGAATATGCCTTTTATATCTTCAAGTACTTTTTTCCTCTTTTTCTCTTCTCGGAGCTTCTTCTAGATTGCTCTTTTCTTCCATAATTCTCCAAGTATATCCATTTGCTCTATTGATAAGTTGGAAAGATCCCAATTTGGAATCACAATGTCATTTTCAAGATCAATCTCATGAGTATTTAATTCCTTCTCCTTACCTTTGATCTTAGGATTAGGTGAAGGAACAATTTCCTTACCTTTTCCATCCTCAACTTGTATCTCAGTATTCAATTGGATTAGGTCATTGACCTTTACTGTATCAATTATTGAATCAAGATTAACTGAAGAATCAATATTGGAAAAATTTACCTTGTCCATCTGTGACTCAGTTGTGCTTGGACCAGTAATAGGTAAAGCCTATTGCTCAGTTCCTATTATTTTAGATGTTGATTATGTAACCTTGTCCTTTCTCAGAGACATTATGTTCTAGATAGGTGATTGGGGTAATGATGCTGTTGGGTGAGTAGGATTCTCCATATTTTTGAACTTTTCAAGTTCTCGTGTCTTTATTTGTCAAAGCTCCACTCTGTTCATTCTTCCACCTTGCTAGTCCTTCCGCGAGCCTTCGCGCGTCCGAGTTTGTCAAATCCCAGCTTTCGGCGTCGTTTGTACCAATTTGGTCCGCTTTAAAACCGATGATATACCCTTTCGAGTCATTTGAACCACTTCGAACCGCTTCGAACTCCAGTTCAAAGTAGTTTGAAGTAGTTCAAAAGCGGCCTAAGTCCTTTTTCACTAACGATGTGTTATGCAGGAAAATACGTGGCCTTTTCCTTTTGAGAGGGGTTGAACCTCTTTGAACCTCTTCAAACTCCGGTTTGAAGGAGTTCAAAGTAGTTCAAATGGAATGCCGGCGTAATCAATACGGATGTGATGTCCTGACAAGACGTGTCGGTTGACGTGGCGTGATTCCAATGGCCGGGTCAGTGCACAGGAATCAAGGCAATCATTTGCACGAATTGGAAATATTTGGTTTGAAATGAAATGATGATGTTTAGAAAGGTGGCAGATCCCGAAGATTTAATAATTGAAAACATTTATTGCTG
>MU221110.1:3758-21791 GCA_018584345.1 Thuja plicata
CCCTTTTGATATGATTTTTCCCACCAGCTTCTGAGAATAAGCCTATTTTGTTTGCAAATTTTTGTAGATACAACATAATTGAGTAGAATACCCAAATGATGCAAAGCAACTTCTACACCCCCAATTCTAGATAATAGAGAAAGGGCATTTATCCCCTTTGGATAAATAGGATTCAAAATAGAAAGGTGGTATCTTATCATTTCTACCTGGAAAGCATTTCCAAGGGATCATATACACTCTATCTCAAAAGAATAAATACGTGTGTGGCAAAGGTAAAATCTAACAAGAATTTTGATATTTAGGAAATGCCTCTTCAATTGTCAGTGGTGGCAAAGGTAAAATCTGAAAATTATTATCAATAGGAAGGTTATGCACATAGCCATGTTTTCTACTAGAAACTGAAAAGTACTTAGAATCCACAAATTTTGGCTCAATATTATGGAGATATCGAGATATTTTTGCCCATATGTACCCCTAATTGTATTAAACACATTTTGGAAAATAAAAATAGTGGGGTCCTTGCACAAACTTTTTAAGCTTCAGCAGTCGATCGACAGGGTGACTTGGAACTCCAAATCCAACCAATCCTTTAACATGGCATTGTAAACAAAAATTCATATCATCTTCTACAAACAAACCTTTCAAAGATGTACTTCCTTCCAAGTTTATCTTCTGAAATGGTTTCTTGTGATGGGTTTCATTGCGATTGTTTAGTCTTTCATTCAATCCCTACAAAAGGAAACCTTGGTTAGCTTGACTAATCAAATTGATGATTCTCTCTCTCTCTCTCTCTCTCTCTCTCTCTCTCTCTCTCTGAGATCTTGTGTCTAATATAGGGTGTATGCCCTATAGTGCGAATGCCATAAAAGGGCATACGCCCTATAGGGCACACACCCTATAGTGAGTATAGGGTGTGCGCCCTATAGGGCGTGCGCCCTTTTAATGAAATTGAAGTTTACCAAGCCTAAGCCTTGGATTTTCCTTGGAGTTCCAACCCAAAGGCTTGGAGGATTCAAATAAGCCTGAGACGTGTTTTCCAGCAAACCTACTAAAAATAACATTTTTTCTTGTGTGCTCCCTATCAGGTTTGCACATGGTTCAATAACGATAAAATTAGATAGAGTGATATTGTAGATCTCTCTAATAGCTATCTAACCATGTAATTTATTTTGAATTCTCATTATGTTAAGCATTTCATCTCTAATTTATTTTCTAAGTATGTCTGATTTTTGTCAAAAACCAACGTGTATTACTTTGGGCTTAGATTTTGGCTCGTTCATCAAATTTTGAAAAAATTACATTTTCAGAAACTAGACTCCATTATACACACTTTAAAAAAAATATAAGTTTTGATTTTCAATTAGTTTTCAATGATTTCTAGGGGGAACACACATAAACTTCACCTTTTCAGGATGTGTCCACTTCGGAAAATGGCAAAAAATCACACTTTCATCAAAAAATTAGCAGAAAAATCTGGGATAAACTAGGTGGTGTTAGCTAATTTCTCACTGGAGCGATTAATTTTTTTTTTTTTTTAAAGTTACATTTTAAGGGGAGCACACCAGACGCTATGTTATGTTTTTTCACAAAAAACATGACCACTTTTTATGCTCCCCCTTTTTGAGGGCCTTAATCTCCACCATTTCTAAAAAAAAATAGTAGTTTAGAAACTAGATTTGGGGTAGAATAACTCTTTTTTTCGTCACATTTTAAAATTTTGAGTGTAACTATCCTCAATTTCTCATTGAAGTTCAGAGTTTGCTGATTTCAGAAAAAAAGTGGCATCTTATACCCCCTTTTTGGTCCCCCATCTTTGTGCACTTACCCAATTGGAGACAGATTGAAATATTTAAAAATTACACCAGAAAAATTCCCTCTTTGTCATCATTCTCAAAGCATAAAATATATTTTGGAGTTGTTTCTGGGCTAAGAAAAAATGGGCTGCAATTTTTTCTCACCTACATAATATTTTTTATCATGTTATGAGGTGGAAATAAGTTGTCCTGAGTTTTGGGTAGGATAAGAATATTATTGTTGATTTATTGAGATAAACCATTCTTATGAACATTTGGAAAAGTATATGCTTAACTGTATTTTCTAACCATGTTATGCATCAAGAAGTAGAAATGCTACAATTTTACTTTGACATCATGTTACAACTTTCTTTTTTGTGTTCTCAGTTGGAAAAGGCAGTTGCATACAAGAATTGTTTGCGAGGGATCAAATACAGGTTTTTGTAGTTGAAGGATGAAGATGTTAGATGCTCAAGATAGTTGGATAAGCTCTTTAAGGTTTAGGTCTAAGTCTTAATTAGCTAATGTATTTCTTGTTGATTTGTACTAATGGTGGAAATGATGCTATGTATGGAATGGCTATCTGTAATGTTATTTCTTTTTTGTTCTTTTATAACTCTACTTGAGCTGCATTTTTTTAATCAACATTGTTCAATAAAGATTTAAAAAAAACTAGTAATAATTCTACTTTTTAATTGAGAGAATTTATTATGATAGTTTCTAATAATTAAACTCTCAACAATTATCGACACGGTCTTTGTTGATCAATGTTATTTAAAAGATACAAGTCTCTATAGAGGATTTTTTTACACATCATCTTATTAGTGTTAAGAAAATGATTCTTACTGGCCCATCCCTTGCAATGTATTTGTTAATTCAAAATAGAGAAATGTCATTTGCACAGGTTTGATGTCAATCAAAAAGAAAGCAGAAGAAAGTGATTTTTATTATTAAGTTTAGTTCGGGTTAATTCAATTTAATAAAACATGTATATCAAATTGAAATTTTAATATTGAGTTAAGAATTGATCCGTGAATGAAATGTATAAAGAAAATAAGTATAAATAGTTTGATAATTAATGATTATAAAAGGATTAAAAAATATAAATTTAATGGGTAAAAGGACAAAGTTGTGTCATGTTTCAGGATATCTTATCAGCACAGCTAAATTTGAGTATTTCTAATTAAAAATTATTTTTTGTCAAACATATGGTCTAGCTAAGTTAGATAAGTGGTTCAACTTTTCCAATTGGAAATATCTATTAAATGCATGTTTTATACCAATTTAGGTCCAATTACGAAAGAAATAAAATTATTTCAGAAAAGCAATGTTTCAATATGTTGGAAATAATGGAATGGTGTACTGAGAGGGGAGGGGTGAATCAGTACCCTCAAAAAATTTATCAATTAACCTTTATCCTTTTGTAATCAATACATTGTATTACCGACCATATATTTCTATCTTACCTTTGTGTATGTTATATCAAATCATTAACTCATTTAACATGTAAAACATTCATAGAAACATTCATGAAATGTATAGACACATAACACAAGATTTGGTAACACAAAAAACTCTTGTTAGAAGGTAAAAACTGTGGTGGGGATGAAACCCACAAAGCTCCACTATCTGCAGAATGGAGGGGGTCAGTTAAGGATTACAATTTTGATCACTTCTGATGATCTACCCTGTAAGGATTATTATGTAGAGACTAGTTAAGGTCTACTATGTTAAGAGATTTAGCAACATTGTTTAGTGTGCACTGGGTTAAGAGATTTACAAAGGATTGTTAAATCCAACTTTCTTAAGGATTTCTTCTATTTTCTACACTTGTTAGAATGTAGTCAAAAATATTCAGTGACCTGAGTATATGCAATCTAAAATTGCTAATTATAGATCCAATAAATATTACAAGTATATATATCACCTATTGTGATTGATCAATACCTCTATTCTGCTTGGTAGCCTTGGTTCTTTTTCTTGATAACTGATTTCATTCTTGGTTGTTGTTCTGCATAAAACTCTTAGTTTGATCCATATATTTGCTCCTCAGCTACAATCATCATCACACACATGTGTTTTGATAGATTACATATCTATTTATACAATGATATTGACGTATATGAGTTTCATGTATTAAAATAATAACTCTATGATCCAAGGTTTACAAATTGACCTTGATTTGCTAGTTTGCATGTTTTCAATCAGTTAGATTGATTAAAAAAATTACAATTACATTACTTGTCCCTCAAGATATGGATTTAAAGCTAAATAAAAAGCTAACTATAAAACACAAGTGTTTTATCTGACGTGGAAGTTAGATCCACATTTCTCAGGAATCTAACTATTTCTCGAGAATCTAACTGTCTCTCGGTAGACTGATGCTGGGGTTTCTCTTTGGTCTGTCGGGTTCCTCTAGTATCTTTTCTTTCAGGTTACACTGTACTCTGCTTGTCGGGTTCCTCTATTGGGTTTTCTCTGTCGGGTTACTCTGTCAGGTTCCCTTGTAACATTTTTGAGTTGCACTATGTCGTTGGGTTTGCTTGAAATTTTCTTTCAAGTTTCACTAAACCTGACTTTCGGTGTTCGTGCTATCGATGGTTCAAAACTATTTTTCCTTTCATACTAATGGAAAAAATATGTCTTCAATCTCCCCCTTTGACATTAGTATCAAAAACTGATATGTGCAAATACTAAAATGTTTAGTAATGTACACCATGTGTTTACCTTGTCATTTATGACTCCCCCTATGTATATGTTGATATAGTATAAGTATATACACTTATCATCTCCTTTATAATACATATCATTTTCCCCTTTGTATCCTATCAAAATTTCCCTTTTTGTAACATATCAATTTCCCCCTTTTTTGATAGTAAGGGAAAAGGTGTAATCACTTACAACTTGACAAAAATGTGGGAGTGAGAGTTGTTCATGTCCTCCATCATCTTCTCCCATTTATCTTGAAGGTTTTCAAGTGTCATTTTCTCTAATGTGATCCTAACATTCATATCATAGATGATGTCAGTGGCATACATCTCCGGGGTGGCTATCAATTTCCTTGCCATTGTCATATGTTGTTGCAGTAATGTCAGATTCAGTAAGAGTATAGCCTGTAGCTCGGTTACCTAATCCTTAAAATTTTGTTCTGCCTCTTGGATTTGAAGTCTCAACTTCTTAGCTTCCATTACCTTTGCATAATGCAACTGTATTAAATTTTCTATTGTTGAGAGAGTTTGAGCACTAGAATTTAGATTTGCATCTAGTTGTGCAATCTTTTCACTATTCTCCTTCATGAATTTCTCTAAAGTGCTTAACTTTTGAATTAAGGTGATTGCTACTAAAATGATAGGTTCTAACTCATTTACTTTTTCAGACAGCTTTACCTTATTCTCAGCCACTTCTTGGCTGATTTTATCATTTAATTTGTACTGGTACTTCTGCTCTGCTCATTCTTCAATTGCTTTTTATGCATCCACATTCTGTGATTGGATGTCATCGGTAAGAATGGTAAGCTGATTAAGGATTGGGGCATTATGATCAACATCTATGTGAGGAACAATCTATGTTAATATGCCCCTTGTCATTTGTAGCACTTTTGATTCCTTGTGTTCCTTCCTAAGCTTTTCTTACATAGATTTTCGCTGAAACATTTCTCCATACTCAATTAGAGATTCATAATCCAATGTAGTTGGATCACATTTTGGTATCTATATTATTTCATCCAGTGTAACTTGTAGTTTATTTTTCTTGTTCTTATTCTTCTTCTTGGATATTGTATGGAAAGTACCTGAATGTAGCACCATAGAAAGATCCTTTTCTTGTTTAGATGTACTCAATGAAGGCTTTGGTGGTGTCATGTCTTTTTCCTACTGCTTAGTATCTTCCTGTCAGTTGGGTGTGGACGTCTCCACATCAACCTTCAATTTATCTGAAGCATCTCCTTCAGTATCCTTAGGAAAAGCATCATCTTTCTTTTCTTCTTCACCTTTATCTTTGTGCTCTTCATCTATTCCTTTTGGTTCTCCATCTAGTACATTTTGTTCATTAGTTGTATCTTTTTTTTCATCATTACCCTTATCCTTGGATATGCTTGCATCTTTGTGCTCGGGTGACTTCTCCTTTTGTCAGATAATATTGATAGTCTGTATCAATAGTGGCATTTGGCCCGATATATTCACCTATGCAGCATCCGTAGTTGTGTCCTTTTTGTCAGTTTGGTCTGGGACAACAGTGACATCTTCATCTTTTTGTTCCTTATCTGCAGGATCTTCTTTGGTGATATCAATGATAGTATTATCGGGCCATGTTTCATCTGCAATGTCCATGTCCTTGTTGGCTGATGTTTTCAATGCTTCTTCATTTACATCCTCACCATAATTTATAAAAAAAAATGTGTTCTGGCCTCGGTTTACCTTGATCTTCCTCAATGTGTGGCTTGTCGGTAAGATCTAATTATGGCTTGGGGCTTGTTTCCTTTTTAGGTATATTAAGTATTTTTCTCCATTCATCCTCACTTTTTCTGAGAAGCTCAATTAGATGTTCCTGGAGCACTTTGTAGGCTCTTAATTTTGGTGAGAATGTTTTGAAATGCAACTTCATCATTTCTTCAATCTCCTCCATCTTAGATTCAGGTGGCATTATAGAAACTAGGGTTCTTTCCCTTATTTGTCTCTCTTCCTTTAGTACATATGTCCATCTTGCTGATAATCTATCCATAATCTATTTTGGCATCTTATCTTCAAATTATATTGGTACATATTTGAATGTACTCATCATTGTGATGATTTCCTCCTCTATCTTGTTCTGGTCCTCGGGGTCTTGAGTTAGCCATTTTCTAATCTTGGGGTCAGTTATTGAACCTGACTTAATGGTAGCTACACATACCTCATCAATTTTGGTAGGGAACTGGTTCTTAATAGGTTGTTCATCCTATTCAGTGTCCTCTATGTCTTCTTTGGTTCTGAGGAAATTTCTTCTTTTTGTTGGTGCATTTTTCCCTATTTGAGGCTTCCTTTTGTATGTCCTTACTTGTCCTTTCTTGACTGGTGAAGGGGTTGCCTCCTTTTTTGTTTGACTTCTGGTCCTAGATGTAGCAGTGGTCCTTGGTTTCTTTGTTGGTGGTGGTGGTGCATCAAACTCTGTGGATTCAGAGTCACTCAATTCTTCTTCTTCACCAATGGGTGACTATCCCTTGGTCTCATCCTTGTGTTCAGACTCCTCATCATTTACCGACAACTTTTTCTTTAGTGTCTTGACCATTTTGTCCTTCTTCCTGTCAATCTTTTTCATAACTAAGCCTCTTTTTATTCTTTCCTTGGCTTCTTCATAGGTTTCAAACCTAGGTTGTGACTTGTCCACTGGCTCATTTATCAATGCTTCAATGGAATTGGAGGCTTGATCTATGGTGACCTCATATTCAAGTGGTGTTACCCATGCTTTCCTCAATACAATTGGCTTGATATAGGTGTAATAAGTGTACACCATAAAACACATATTAGTCTTGTACTTTTCCACTAGTTGTTCTGGAATCCTCATTCTTTTCTGCATTCTTTCCTTAAATCTAGTGAAGTATTCATCCATAATTAATACAAAGTTGTCACCTAGTGACTTGATGAATTCACTAATTTGTATGGTCACTGGTCAGGAAGTATCCCAGTTGACATTTCCTATGGATGGAAAGAAGTTCTGAAAGTAGAAAAATGTACACATTAAGAGTGATTTGAACTTACATGAATTGGAATTTGTAGACCTTATTGTCCCCATGTTTTCATCTAACTACTTTAGTAGAAGCTTAGATAGATCTAATTGCAGACCTTTCTTTACAATCTTATGAGCAGTGTCAACTTCTCCACATGCTATGTTGTTCATCCTGCTGGATTGGTATATCTTGTAACCTAGTACACATGCACTGAACTTGAGTTCTAGATCAGTGATGGTGTTGACCTTCAATCCTCTTTTATCCCAAATTGCACCTGTCATCTTCTCTATCTTGGGTTGAGGAGGATGTTTAAGTTCTTTTTCCTTGTTGGTTATAGGATAACCAGTTACAACATGTATAACATCTCTGGTGATCTGTCCTGGCTCATCTAGCCACATCTTTCAATCATGCACTCTGCTTAGCACTACACGAATCCACTCGCTCTTAAACTCTCTTGGGAACATTAGGGCACAAGTCAGCCCTTTGACCTCTATGTTTTTATGTTCCTCCTTAATGGTTTCACCTGTGCAAAGCTTCTTGTAAGCTTGATCAACTTCAAGATCTCCTATCTTGGTAATCTTACAATGTAAGTAGGAATGGACATCTTAAATTAATAAAACCCTAGGTGGAATTCCAGAGAATGCACCAGCATCATCAGGTTGTGAAGCAACCTCTAGACAGATTTTATACTTATACTTTGGTTCTTCACAAGTGGACTTCTTTATCAGATTCACCTTCTTTTCCTTAGCATTCTTGATCTTGGTTGCACGGGAAGCGGTTGCCATCATTTACATGAATTTAGGGCTTTTCCATAAAATAAAATAGTGAGCTTGGTGATCTTTGTGATGACATGAATTTTCTATTAGTATGCAAACAACACTTTTGGTAAGCATACACTGAAATATAGGACAAAGAGCAACCCAAAAATGTAGATACTAGAGATCACCAAAAATAGCTAAGTACAATGAAAACTGACGACACAATTTTGTGTGTACACCAAAAATCCAAAGTCAGAAGCATAAAGAGGAACTCGATAGAGGAACCTGGCGTGCAGGATATAGAGAAAACTAAGAAATAGTTAAAGAGGAAACGGTTATGCCCTCCATACCCGTCCCTACATTTTGTGTGCAAAATGTTGGGTCCCCTCTTTTCACTTTGGCTCTTGCCTTGTTTCCTCTGTTTTCCTTTATTTATTCTCCAGGATTTTCCTCCCATGAGGTTTTTTTCCTTTCTATTTTTGTCTTTCGTGCCTCCGGGACCCGGTCTTGGTGTTTGTTGTTCTTCTAGAGCCGAATTCTGGACTCCAGGATTCTCCACCATGATGTCTTCTTCTTGCGAGAAGGTATGGTTACATGGAATCCTCAAGCCTGGAGTCCAGAGGTTTTCCTGTTCCAGAGTTTGTGGAGAAGAGTGTAACTTGTTTTTACCCTAAGAGTATAAATGGAAATTACCCATCACTTTCATAGTTACCATGATTAAAAACACTTAGAGCATTCAGAGTGATTCTTAGGCAACTAAGCTACGAGTTGTTTTGTGCTTAGTGGTCGATTACCAGTTGATTTGTGGTGTCTATTCATGATCGTTCGAGGGTGGACTTGTTACAAATCGCTCTTGGTGTCCTTCTCCCCTACTATTCTTCATGTTTCCAGGTAGGTCATCGGTTTTTCCTTTGGGTTCTTGTTGGCTTTTCTTGTTATTTTTCTTTTTCACTTCTTGCTTTGTTCGGTTTTGCTGGTTCGCTTTTTGTGTTTTGTGTTTTCGATTCACCTCTTGTTGGTGGGTTGGCTCTACCAGAGGGTTGTCTACACTCTGTATAGTTTTAAATTAATGTATACAATGTCTATTTCCTTAGAGTAGCTCATGTACCTAATGTAAATATTGTGTAAATTTGTAAACAATTTGTAAATACTATATTTTAGTGTATATGCATTTTGGCCTTCGGCCCTCTGTAAATTTGTGTATATATCTTGTGTGTATCCTTCAAGCCACTGATGCATTCATCACGCTCTATTGTGTTTTCACTCACCTTTGTGAGCTCATCGAGACGGAGTAGCCATGGCTCAAACTCAGCACCTTGCTGGTTCAAGCCATGGCAGCTTTCTCTCTCCTTTGTCTCATCACCTTAATGCCGGGATTAACTTCCTAGGAGTGGGAATTGCAACCATGTCCCATCTGGCATTCAATTTACCCCATGTTAGCCCACTTGTCACCTTTAATGCCTTTATGTTGCCTGTCACATGACCACATGCCAACCCACATCAGCCAAGTATGGTTTCCCACCGGTCACATCGACATGGCAATGGCTAGTTTATCTGGACTCCGGGTCCCGATCAATCCCTTGTCTTTCGTTTCCTCTTGTCACTTTGTTCAACACCCCGGAATCTAACTCACATCTATTTTAAGTATTCTAGGATTTTTGATGTATGATAACACTTGTTGGATAGGTATAGGGTGGTGACAAATTCCCTGGAGTTTTTAAAGCCCCTTTTTATATATATATTATGTTCTAACGGTTCTTCGGTCTTGCATGTTGTGGACAATTGATCAAGATGTCTGAGGTAATCACCCCTCCTAATAGCTTGGAGCTACCTACCACTTCCACCTTGGCGGCCACAAAAACCAAGGCCAAAAAGTTGTTGGCAAAGCTTCCCTTGACCTCCAAATATCCAAAGGAGGGTGTTCTTGTGGGATCCAAGGTGGATTCCAAAGTCTAGGAAATAACAGAAATAGAGCCCAAACTTTGGGCTGAAATGCAAGGCTTGATCCAAGTCATTTACAGGTTGAAGGCCACCGGAGACCATTTGGCCACTCAGCTAGCCACCTCTGGCATCATTAAGGTGGCAAACTTTCCTTGTTCGGTGCAATCACCAGAGTTAATACTCTAAGTAGAAAATTTGTACAATGCACCTACTCAAATCATTCTGCTTCTAGATCCCTGGCCATTACAGTATCCAGCAAAAATTGTCACCCTAGACATAGCAACTTTTGCCTCAAGGCTGGGGATCCCATAGTTCAATGGGTCCATTATCCAGAATCGGGCCCAGACATTGCAGGAGTTCAAGGATGCTGCCCTTATCTCTCGGTAATATCTCGATAGCCACTGGCTGAAGTCCCCAAAGAGGGATTGTAGGAGGATGAAGATGGAAATTCCTGGTGGGGAGTTCAAAGAGCCCATCTAGGTGGGCATTATATTTTTGTGTAGGATCTTTGAATTGCCCCATGCCCAAGATTTCTCGGCATGGATGTACTACTTTCTTTACTACATCACCACTCACAATCAAACCTTCAACTAGGTGGCTATCATAGCCAATCACGTGGACATGCAGCTGAAGGGCATCGTCCAGAGTTCCAATTTTTACATGACATCATACATGCTGTGGGTACTAGCCCAATAGAGACCAACTTTTCTAGGATTGGGAATAGTGGGTGAACTTGGAAATGGGCTGGGCCAGTTGACACCATGGGATCATTATCCCCAAATACAATGGGAACTTAGTTTCCTAAATTTCTGCCAGGTAAATGATGCTTTCATTTACCATAACATTCTAACACTTACTCAGGATTCTGGGTACCGATTGTCGCAGGAAGCAATGAATTTGGTCAGCACCTATGGCTGCTACTTTATTCAATTCCAGCACCACACCTACATTCAGGTGACTGGCATCTCCAGGAAGCCCCATCTTCTTCCCCGGTATTGCGGGGACAAAATTATTCTTTTGGATTTTTTCCAGCAGATGATGGACCTGCACACCTTCTTTACATTGAAGAAGGTCACCAACATACCATTCCCTTTTTTCATGTAGGAATTATACATGCATCCTTGTCGTGGCAAGGGAGACAAATAATGAATTAAAAATCCTGGGACTGGTGGAATTCCACCACGCTAGGAAAAACTATGATCCTCTGGGAAAGATTGTCAAAGCACTTCCTTGGGCATCCCCGCCACATGAAGTAGACATTGAAGATTTTTGGGCGAACTGCCAAGATAGTTTTGATCTCCGAGCCTGACAACATTCACACATGTCCAAAGGAATCATGAAGGCACTCGACCTTCAGACTTTTTCAAAGGGTTTTTTAGATGACGGGCCGTTAGAGGACCCAGCGTACAAGGGGCAGGGGTTAGACAAGTTATATCTCCCTTTGGTGGATTGGGCCACCGCTGAAGACTTAAAAATTGAAGGGGTATGTCACCCTATTTTGGAAGCAAGTCACCAGTATTTTGCCTGGGTGTGTCCCAAGAGCACCTGAAAGAAACCAATGGTCAGAAAGGCCATCCCATCTTTCGCCGATGCCAGACCTAGCATGAGCAAAGGGAAAGAAAAAGAGGGCGCCCCAGCCAAGGTACCTCCCCAAGGTCCCACCACTTTGATGGTACATCTGCAGAAACAAATAGAGTCGATGAGGTTGTTCAGCTAGCAGATAAGCATGCAGATATCTTTTGGCCTCCTCGTAACTCCAATGGTTTCTGCTCACTTGGAGGGATCCTCATCTTTGGCCGCAATGATGAGCAGATAGACTTTCGCCGAGGCAGAGTCTACCAGCATTTTAGGGACCAGGGCTCCACAAATGAGAAAGAAAAGTAAAAAGGTGACCCCCACACCAAATGCAACTGCCAGCCCCGGTATGCCAGATTTTCTGCCAGTTGATGTCAGTTCGGATTCTCCCAAACTAGAAAATATTTCTTAATCCTTGCCCCCGCATGATGACCTTGATGACACTTTCTCGGTGGATGAGCTCATGGAACTTCAACAAGGTATAGGTCACGCGGTGGAGGAGATTGCCACTCAAGAGAAGGAAGATACCTCGGTAGAATAGGAGATCATGGAACAAGAACCTGCAACAGAGTAGGAAGTCTGGGAAGAAATACGAGAGGAACAACAAGACCAGGAAAGGTAACCAGAAACACCAGCCCAAAGGGTTGATAATCAACCAAGATAGATAACATATGAGAAAATGATGGTCGGGGAACTCGAACCCACGAGATCAACAATACCCCTGATCATCATGCTCCAAACACCTTTGGTCTCTCCAGGAGATCAAGCTCCCCGGAGTACATTTGGTGAGGTAGTAACGGTGGCCGCATTATTAAACTTTGGCCAGAGACCTCACCCACCTCTAGATGATGTTCTGATGGAGGAAAATGTTCTAGTATATGAGGTTAATGAAGCCAAAGAACAATGGCATCAAATTGACCAGGAAGTCCCAGACAGTGTAAATGCAGGATCAGCTGACGCTAGGAGGGCTGAGGAGGTCCTCAAAGATACAAACACTATCGATGACAAAGAAGAAGTTCCAGACATCACAACAAAGGATGATAGCGTGGAAAAAAATACTAAAGGTCTTGAGGAATAGGAAAAGGAATGAGAGAAAGAGCCTGAAGAAAATGTACATTCCCGGAACATACCACCAAGTTCAGAGGGGAATCTGGATGCTCAGGTCCTAACTAAAAAGCCACCTCAGCCGCCCCAATGGCTGGTGGAATCAAGGAAGAGGAAGGCCCCAGTGGTAGCAACAAGTGCTCCACTCTCCTTGGCCAAAATGATGACCAGAAATGCAGGGGCCCAGAAGCCCAAGAAAGCACGGACAGTCCATACTCTCCAGAATGGTCAAACATGTAGCATAGTTACAACTATTGCAACACCTCCTCTAGGTGCAGATACAGTGGCCGTAAGGCCCAAAGAATACAACATTACAGAAGTGGCACTGGGGAGGAGAGACAAGCAAGGTGAATGGGAATTGCTAAGGGAAGCCACCAAGGTAGTAGAGGGTAGATATATCAAGCAAGGCCAGAAGTGTAAGGAGGAAAGAGAGACTAATGCCAATCTCCTTGCACTTCTGGCAGAACTTACACAGCCATTGGTCGAGATACACCCGGGAACCCCTTCCTCTAGATTGCTACTTGCGTAGGGCGATGTGGATTCTGTCCAGGCCATGAAGAAGAATTTGCAAGCTATAGATGGGTGGGCCACTGAGTAGGTAGTTGCCATAAGATAATTTCTAGTGGTGTCCCTCCCAGACCTTTATCAGGTTGACATCCTTATCAGCCAGGCAAATGGCTCCGCTATTATATGAGAGCATGATTTAGTGAAGTATGAAAAGTGGAGGGTCGGGCTGGAAGAAATTCACAACATTGGAGAGAAATCTGCCATAGAGGCAGGTATTTTGGGAGATGAATCATATGATTCCCTCCAGGCCCAATACTCCAGACTTATCCTCAAAATTGAGGTTTGCAAGGAACTAGTTAAGGCCTTGAAAGAAAAAGTGACCGTGGCTCAATAACCCTTGGCCCTATTTCCAGCATTCATGGTTGGAATATCGCAAGTTTATCCCTTTACCACTGGAACATGCACCCCAGAGGACTACGTCCTCAGTAAATTCAATGAACGGATGGAGTCTATGTATCCGCCTGCCAGATATTTTGACCAGGGTAGGCTATCTAAACTATCTAAGACAATGATCCGGTCATATGCTATAAAAATGGTGGATGAATTCCAGAACAGGGCCGGAGATATTGAGGAAAAATTGGAGGTTGTTCGCAGTCAATGGGATAGTATTAAAGATATTGATGAAGAAGGCATAAGCCAAGTGTTGGAGACATTGAAAAATAGTAAGCAGCAATAAATTTCTCTAGAGTTCAGAGAATTCCATCAACCATGTATTGGTTTCATTCTTTATTATTTGTAGCACAAGCTTCTAGATCCCAGAGTCTCAGATCCCATAATTTTGTATTCTTTTAGTGACCAATGTCTCGGTTCCCAAAGCTAATCAGTCACTATCAAAGGGTTAATAAAGGTGTCAGAAAGTAGGTAACCGTAACAAGTCACGTTGGCTTAGAGGAAGGTTCTGACAAGTGGTCTTCCCCAGGCACCGCTTCAATGTAACACCTAGTGCATTAGAGATAGGGAACCACTTTCCCATTAATGAGGCATGTAGCCTCGATCCCTAGGGGATCAGTTTTCTTCTTTTCTTCCCCCAGCTCTCTTCTCAAGGCTGATTCTTCCACTCCTCTTTTCTTGTCTTATTCTTTTGGCATGTCAAACCTTCTCCATCTTGAGGTCTTTTGTAGCATGGTGCAGGTAGTACCGGCCATCAGAAATAGTATTATATTGTTAAGTGTAAAATAGGTTAGGTTAGTTTTAGGTCAAAACTTGTGTATAAATAATAAGTTCAACCTCATTCCAAGGGTCGGTGAAATTGATGATTTTGCAGTCCATAGCTAATAACATTTTAGTTTATTAGTTCTTAGTTGTAGAGCTCAATACTCCTTAGTTCTAGAAGCTTTTAGTAGTTGAATTCTCCCCTAGAGCCACCATTGTTGTATGCACCAGTGCATGCTGAAAACATGTTAATGAAGAAGGAAGGATTCTATCAATGATGTTGCTAGCAATCTGATCTCCAGGTTAATGGTATTTTGTGTTGCATGTTCTTTATGTCCCTTGCTCTGATATTTTAAGTAGATTAACGACCTCATTTTTCCTTGCTATTGATTAAATATGAACTGATGGTTTTCTATTTCTTCAGTATTTAGTGTAGCATGTTAGAGCATGGTTGATGTTTTGAATGTTTGGTGTAACTATAGGTAGAAGGAATATTTCTAACCTTGTAGTATATTTTGAAGTTTATTTGGTAAAATTAGCAAATGCTTGTAGGAAACCCCGCTTACTCGAATCCCCAGAGAAGACGATCTAAGATAACCAGCTATCCCCTTGAACAAAAAAGTCACATTCCCAACTAAGCTCCTGCACTGTCGAGACTCGACTCTCATGTGCTTGAAGGCTCGGGGAATCTCATTTCCCCAGATAACCTTTACAAGTGAAGTTGGCTGGTACCCCGGTACCTGGTGACAACTTACATCTATTGGTGGACCCGGTCATAAAGTCCCGTCAACATAAACTGAGAGAACAGTTCAATCAAGGAACCTGAAAGACAGTGAGCTAACTTCAGAGCATAACCGACTGTCAGAAACCAACAGTCAGTTGTAGCCTGCAAAAAGTGGATTTGACCTCCACATCAGATAAAATAGTCTTATTCTATTTATAGAATCTTGATTTTTTTTTAAACCATTTCTTTAGGGACAAGAAACATGAATGTAAGTTCTTTAATCATTCTAATTGATTTAAAACACATAGACTAGGAGGTCAAGGTAAAATTAAACCTGATCTAATTAGAGTTAACATTATTTTATGTGAGACTTGATTAGGTCAAACTGTCTTATAAATAGACTATGTAATCATTCATTATTATCAATGATAAGAGAGGGATTTGAAAGGATATGAGAGGATGTATGAAGCATACGAGCACACCTATAGATTAGATTGAAAGTTTCATGAACTAGAACAACAAAAGGTGAATTTGGTTAGCAAGAACCAAGAATAGAGACTATCGAGCATTAGAGGTGTTATTCAATCACATTAGGTGATATGAGTATTCATGTAATATTAAATGGATCTGTGATCAGCAATAGGAGATTTCATACACCAGGTCAACTTGTAATTTTCTATCATTCTAACAAGTGAAGCAAAGTGTGAAAATCCTTTCAAGGAAGGTGGATTTAACAGTCCAACTATAAATCTCCTAACCGAGTGCACACTCAACAGTGTTGCTAAAGCTCTTAATCAAGTAGCTTTAACAGGTCTCCACGGATACTCTTAACAGGGTATACCATCAGAAGTGATTAAATTGAAAGCCTTAATCGGCTCCTTCCAATATGTAGATACTGAAGAATTTGTGGCTGCCATCCCCATCGCAGTGTTTACTTCCTAACAAAATTTTTTTTGTGATATCATATCTTGTTTTATGTGTCAATTACTTCCATGAATGTTTCTATGAATGTTCACATGCATAATTAATTTTATGAATTGATATATCTTGCATCAAGATATTATAGAACAGATGGTTGGATATACATTTGATAACTAAAAGGATAAAGGCTAAAAGATACAAAAGTTTTAGAGGTACTGATTCACTCCTCCCCTCTCGGTACACACTTCCCATTAATTCCAAAAATTGGTATCAGGGCTATGTTTCTTCTTTGGAAAAGCTTAAAAGCTTAAGAGAAAAGATCATACAATGGAGAAGTACAAACTTGATAAAAATATTGAGAATAAGAAGCTAGCAATTCAGATCTTCTATGAGCAGTATAAAGAAGCTAGAAACAATATGAAATAGTTGTTAGATGAAAGAAATATTATGGAATCTCACTGTAATGAAACAAATTATCATGAGGAAGAGATACCAAATTTATTTGAGTCTTTAGGATCAAATACAAGAAAAGCATCAGACACATCAAAAGAAAGCATCATAAGTCTAATTGAAATCAATCAACATCTGGCTGGAAAAGTAAAATCTCTGCAAATCAGTCAAGTGACACAGATGGTAAGACTGATAGATGTCATGAACAGTGCTAGACAAGCTGAGCAAGAAAGAACACTAGCTATTTATGATAGACGAAAGATTACAGAAAAGCTACAAGAGAAAAAGTCTGAAATACAAAGACTTACAGAGCATCAACGTGAGATCACAAATCAGATTATTCTTATGAGTCAAGAGGCAAATAGAATGAATGTTGAACTCATTGAAAGAATAGAAGCTATCGGTGAGCTAAGGGATGAGAATGAAAATTTGAAACATGAAATAAGAATTCAGCAACATCATAATGAAATTATAAAGAAAGCTGAAGAAAGTAATAAAAGAATGGATGATTTTCTTGAAGGACAACAATGAGTCAACAACAACACTAGTCTAGGCTTTACGGAGAATGGGGAATCACCCAATCAAGCTGCTCAAAAGAATGTCTATGAAAATCCAAGAACAAGAAAGATGACATGCAATCACTGTGGAAAGCAAGGCCACACATCAAATGTATATAGAGGAAATAAGAAAGGTATTCCTAAATCCACATCTTCATTCATAGGATTTTGTTATAAATCTAACAAGAAAGGACATAAAGCATATGAATGTAAGTCTGAGATGAAACAACCAAAGAAGGAAACCCACATGGACAAATAATTTCCTACTTGCAAAATGAATGGGCACACAACTCTTAAATGCTGGACAAAGAAAAGGCAAGCATGGAAGCCTAAAGGTGAAGAAACACCCTACCAAGCGAAAAGAGTCAGTAACCAGTATGTATAGGATTACAACACTTGGAAAAATTGTACAGCATCTGGAAGATTTGGTCACATTGCTACAAATTGTATGAGATAGTGGACTAGAAAGTCTAGAGGCTAGACTAACCCTGGAATGGCATGCTTACACTGTCATAAAGTTGGTCATCTGAAGAAAGACTACAGAGACCAAATGACAGAGACAAGCACATATCCCAATGGAAATGTCATTAAAGAAATCTAGAGAATGAGAGACAAAATTTGGAGAAGAGATTCAAACAATGATGAAGCTGGATCGAGAAATACAAATGGTGACACCCCATCCAATGGATCTAGTGACATCACCACCCTCACCTAAGAAGAACAAGTAAGTATGGAACTGCATTAAACTATGTATTATTTTACATCAGTTCTATAATATGTTGATGAAATG
>MU221115.1:0-12476 GCA_018584345.1 Thuja plicata
GGTTTCCATGATTAAATTATCTCTTCTCTTTCTAGTCTTAGGTTGACGGGGCTTTGGACCCTTGAAGTTTCTAGCATGAGAAGCCTTTGTGCTTTTGGTTTTGGTTGTATTGAGTAGATTTTGGAGGCTTATTATATGATTTTATTATTTGTTAGGAGAGGTTTTGTTTGGGTTATTGTTTTTCTTTTTGGTTTCTAATGGGCCTATGTCCATCTTGGTGGAGCTAGAAAAGTAATTTCAACTACAAATAGTGTTGGCATTTGTGGTGATTTTGGTATCTTCTCTTGTGCTAATATACTAAGGTACAAATTCTATTAGAGGTGATGGTAGAACATGCTCCCTATATGCTCAGGGCACTTTTTCTATAGTGGGGTTTGGGGCCATGATTGTGAGAATTGTGGTGGATGGAGATAGAGGTTTTTTCAGCCCCTCCATCATTGGTAATTGTTTCTTCCTATGTCGGATCCTCCCCTTCTAGGGTTATGTTGGAATTATGTTCCAAGTTGTGAACAAGAAGGATGTAAAGCACTATTTTACTACTCATCAAAATCATAGAGAAATGATGATCAACAAAATCCACAATGGCAGGATGTAAGGAAAAATGAAAATGACATATAGTGACAACAAGAGTAGCTTCATGGCAACTGATCCCACATGCTGAAAGGGGAAGATTATACCAAATGATTTAGAAGATTCTCATGCACCTCTTGTTCTATAAGTGCATTGTCTATAGCTTTATTATCCAAGAAGTATGCAATTTTATTGGCCTCTCTGAAGCAATGCATAATTTGAAAACATGGAAACTTTTGTAATATACTCATAACAACATTTATTATGTACTGTAACTTCCAACAATCCAAGGACACTTTTTAAAAAATATTATAGACAACCATGGAATCCCCATCAATCAGGAGGTTAGAAGCATTCAAAGATAGTGCATGTATTAGGCCTAAAAACAATGCTTCAAATTCAGACACATCATTACTGTTAGGAGGAAGTTTCTCAAAAAATGCTTTAATAATATGACCCTCATAATTACAGATAACAACACCTACTCTAAAAGGCCTTGGGTTGCCTCTAGAAGTGAAATTGAAGTTAATCTTATAGTACCAAAAATAAAGAATTGCCTCTAGAAGAAAAATTGAAACCAATATATAATACCAAAATAACTCCCATCACAATTGTGAAATATTGCTCCTGAAATGCACTTACTACCCACCAATCTGTCGTGATACCCTAACTACACAAATAGGTGAAATTCAATGCTTAAATGCATGTCCTAACATTGAAGGGAAGTAAATTCCATTTAGGCTCATCATATACATGGAGGTTAAGAAGGCCTGCAAGGAGTACAATAGCAGTATGTGAATGCTTTGAACATATAGCATAATACTGCATGCATGTTAGTTAGGTATCAGACAAACAAATACATGCCCTAGTTTTACCTTAGTCCCTCTTGAAGTAGGCCTCATATATTTTCTCTTTAATGATCTGGTTAGATACTATCAACTGTCCCATTTAAATGCAATGTTCCTTTAGCTATGACTTTTCATTGAAACTTGTACCTATGATCTCTTAAATTCTCAACTCAAAGTCCATGAATGTTCTTTATTCCATCATCTACTTATTGTTAATCCCTAAGTTCTATTGATGATTAGTGACCCACACTTAGTCATTTACTTAGGAAGTTTTAGTTGGTTATCACTGTGGCTGGGCTAGACATTCAAGGTTGAGCAACATTGCTGAGTGAGTTTTAGATTGTCGAGTTACATCATGCCGAGTTGAGTAGAATATTAAGTGCTAAGCATCAGAGATGTGTTGTGCTGAGTAGAACAGTTTTTGCATACATGTCAGGATTAATTCAAACTTTGATGTAATTAGTTAAGGCTAAGTTGTATGACATCTAAGCCGACATTTGTACACATTCAATATTTGTCTATTGAGTTAATTTGTAGTTAATTATTTTATACCATGCATGGAATGAAGCCAATAAGGAAATCAAAATGCATTAGAGGTATAAATGATAGATCTTGATTGTTGATCTAGATCTCACTGCTAGATCTGAAAAGATATAATAAGATGGATTCTAACCCTAAAAGAAAATAGAGCATGTGAGAGAAATAGATATACAGAGAAGGGTTGTGTTTTCATGAGAGATGAACAACAAGATGTTTTGAGGAGAAGCCCAGATCAAGCAGAATGACAGAGTAGAAAAAAGTAGAGTAAAGAGATATCAGATTAAGAGATCATAGAGGTTATTGAAAAGAGAAGACCCATCACCAGCATCTGAGTGCATAATGAAGGATCACTACTTGGAACATTCTAATAGGTGTATCAAGTTAAATCTCTTAACAGAGTGTTTTTAGTAGACCATTTCAAATCTCTTAGCCGAGTGCTTACTTTACTTTAAGTTGAAATCCTTTAACAAGGTAGATTGTTATGATTTGTAGTTCTTAACATAACAGACCTTTAACCAGGTAGATTGCATATTGTAATCATATTTTTGTAGCCCTAACAGGCACACTTTATTGTTGTAGTAGTGAAGATCTTGTGGGTATCATCCCCACCCCAATTTTACCTATTTGGGTTTCTGGGTTACCAAAATTATGTGTTGTGAGTTACATATTTGATGTTATGGATGCTATCTGATGTTACATTAAATTTGTATATGTATTAATGTGGATAAATTTATTTTAAGGGGTTTATATTTAATATTTGATTCACCCCCCCCACCCCTCTCAGTATCTTGCTTTCCCATTCTTGTACTTCCCACAATTGGTATCAGAGCACAGTTCACCTACAAAAGCTTTGAATCATCTTGTGAGTACAAATCTTGAGATGGAGGTTTACAAGTTGGGAAAATTGATTGAGAATCAAAAGATTGAGATCCAACTAGCATTACATCAGCTTGAGATAGAAAGACAAGAAATGAAGAAATCATTAATAGCTAGGAAAGATTTGACCAAACAAATGAATTATACTCATTACCAGGAAGATGATACTACAAATCTATTTTAGAATGAAGATTCCACTAAAAGTGATGCAGCAATTGTAGATCTACTAGAAAAGAATAATGCATTATGTGAAGAATTTAAAAGCTTGAAAAGAGAACAAGAAATGCAGGCAGTGAGACTGTGTGAAGTAATGGAACAAAAGAAGAAAGCTGAAGATGAAAAAAATATATTAGAGGAAGACAAAAGAGTAATATCTATCACACTTGATGAAAGGACACATGATGTATAGATAATGACAATCAATCAGGTTGACATGGAAAATCAATTACTACTTGCAAATTAGGATATTAGTAGGAAAAATATGGAGATGATAAATCTGAGATCTGAGAACAATCAATTGAAAGATGACTTGACATCTGAGAAGGAACTTAATGAAAGGTTGAACAAACCCAATGAAGCTTTGAATCATTTGGAGAATCTAGTGGAAGCATCAAGAAGGTCAAAAGGTTCTTCTGGATAAGGTCACACTGAACCAAAGACATCTGCTGAGAAAGGAGAATCATCTAAGAATGGTGAAAGGAGGAATGCAAAGACAAAGCACAACAAGCTTGTTTGCCACCACCATGGAAAACTAGGTCATACAGAAAACATTTCCCAAAGCAAGAAAGGTAAGTCCAATCCTAAATCTAAGCTCAATGGTTACTATTTTAATTGCAAGAAATTTGGACATAAAGCACAAGAATGTTGGGTTGAAGCGAGTGATGCACCCCCCAGACCAAGATTTAATGGTTATTGTTACAAGTGTCAGAAACATGGTCATAAGGCACAGGACTGTAGAACCAATGCTAAACAACAATGGACATCAAAGAAATAAAGAAAAGCATCTAAGCATGGCAACACTTACAACTTGGATTATAATACTAGACATAGTTGCTAAGCAACAGTGAATCCACTGAAGCCGAGGTCACCCAATCCAATGGATCAAGTGATCACACCATCTTCAACTAACCAATAGAGGTATGTAAGGAACTGTATTCAAATTTTAAATCTTACATCAGTTCCTAATATGTAAATGTGACAAAGTCCATATCTGCATATGATAAGATGTATAAGGACATGTTTGTGACAAATGTTGAGAAGAGTTTCTTGCACTCTAGGTGTCAAGTTGGTTGGTCGAGTAAGTTGTGTGATGTCTGAGTGTGGTAAGATGAGAGGTATGCAAGTTGTGTTAGTCAGCCAATGACAACTGGCTTGCACTGACCTAATGGGAAAAATATTTAATGCTTACTTACCTTGACATTTTGATTCTATATTTGGGTGAACAATCTACTATTCACTTTTACCTTGCAATTTTTAGCATTTATAGAGTGATTGAAGAAGTTTCTGAATTGATCTAAGAAATTTTTTTTTTGATAATTTTGTCAGCATGCCATTGGAAACCCTAAGTTGAATAGTGTGAAGTGATTTCTTTCCGAGGTACCCGGTTCTTCATTTTTGAACCCTAACCTCAAGAGATTCTAGCTGCATGTTCTTCCACACCAATCAAGGGAATGGAAGAGGATTTGAGTCAAATTAATCTTGTAAGGAGTGATGCATGTGCACCACCAAACTTTTGTGTCATTCCAGAAAGCACAATTTTGAGTGATCTAAATGGAGCCCTCTCATTGATCCTGCCAAAGGTACTTATGATTCATGATGTTAGGTCATGTTACATGGTTAAAATTGGTGAAGTTGGAAATAGTGAATTGAGATATTCCTATGAAAAACTATGTGAGAATGGAATTGTGAAGGATAAATTCAAACATCTAGATGAGAAAAGGGTTAACTCGTGCCCTAGATTTTTTGATAGAATTCAAGGATAAATGGATTAAGGTTGTCCTAATTTGAGTTCATAATATGCATATGTGGCTGGACAATGGACCAGTAAATATCACAAAAGATATTATTCATAGAGTTACTAGGTATCCCATTATCAGTGGAAAATGGACTATGAGAGACCAAAGCAAAGAAGAGATATCAGCTAACACTGGAGAAATTTGGAACAATAGGGAAATGACTATATCTACAATTACAGACTTGGAACTTGACTTTGGAGTGAGAGTGATTTCTCACAAATTCTATCAGTCAAGTTGACTAGATAGTTTTCACTATACAACAGTGGACCAGGCATGGAAGATAGTGAAAAATAATCACACCTATGACCTTGGCGAGCTGTAATTGACACAAACTAGCTGAGAACTTACAATCAATCATGAAAGACAAAAGCTCATCATGTAAGTTTGGCTCTTTGTTAATATGTATATTCTTTTATGTACAAAAGTCATTTCCTACTCTAGGAAATATTGTATGGAAAAAGAATAGACACATCACTTTACAGATAAGTGAATGTTTTTTGAAATTGGGCAGTAATTTAAATAGTATAATAGGAAGCTATTTTGTTGAATTCAAAAAGAGAATGAGGTTGGGGACCACAATTCCCAATTCACTTGTGGATAAGCACTGTGATGAGATATGCTTATTAGTACATATAGATTACACATATATTAAGGCTGTGACACCCAGGGTATCATGGCTAGAGCCATTTCCCTATGAAATTAATATTGATGAAGCATCAGCAGCTATCGCAACACTCCTAGCAGAGGAGATTGATACTAAATCTAAAAGATTTGGAAATTTTAATGAAGCAAAGGAAAATATTTTGATGAATCATAAGGTAGGAACCATGGAAAGGAAAAGGAAAAAGATTGTGAAAAACCTAAAAAATATGGTTGGCTTGCCAAGCGATGAAGAGCTTGAGGATGCACCTCTAGACATATCTACTAGACAATGTGAAGATGTTTCTGAGGAACAAGAAGTAGAATTCAGTGAACATGAAGAAGAGGTCACTGCAAAAGCAAAAGGGAAGAGGTCAGCAGTAACAAAGGTAACAAAACTGAGACAAGCAAAACCTAGGGTTACCCCTCCCATTGCAAATTGTCCAAGGACAAGGGCATCTATCACCACTTCACCAGTAGAATAGACAAAAGTGTATGCAAATAAGATTGGAGAAAGTGGTTTTGGATCAAGGAATAAATTAGCAACAGAGGTTGTGTCAAGCCTACAAGTTAAGAAACCAAGACAAAAACTACATTTGGATCCAGAAAGTGATGAGGACATGATAGAAACTAATGAATCCAACCACAAAATGGAAACACCATTCAAAAAACCCACAAATATTGATAGGTATGTGAGAATTTGAGAAATTTTGTAGGGTTATCTGGTTTCAAGTTTTTAAAGTATGAGAAATTGAAAGTAGGAGACAAACATAAGGTCCAGGAAGCTCTCCTACACATGATGTGTAAATTAAAATTAACCCCTACATAAATAGGAGACAATGTGCTAAGTGAGTTGTATGAATTCCTATCTAGCAAGTGGAAATTTGTACTCATAACTGAAAGACAAATTAGGGAAGGCACTTTAGCTCGAGTGATTCCTTAGCTAACCAAGAAGTAGAGAGAAATTTTTTTTGAAGAGTATAAGCACAAATTTCTACCTAAACAAAGAGGTTATGCTATCTTGAAGAATGATATTGAAGGGATAGTACAATAGAGTACTAAAATTTGGAAGGAAGTTTTTGGACTGAGTGTTCCAAACGAAATGATAACTAATGAAGGGACATCTAAGATTAAGGATAAGGAAACTGAATCTACTCTTGTACCACAAAATTCCACTATTCACATTTCAACTAAGTATGATAAGACTAAGACAGATGCACAAGATCAATCAGAGATAGTTAACACTATTGATCTGACTATTGACAGTCTGATTGATGTGATAATTTATGACCCTAGCAATTTGGATGCCAAGGGTTAGGATGAGTTGAGGGACTCAACTATTGATTCACCTATCAAGGCAACTGAGGCTGAAGAAGACAAGAGTATAGGAGAAGAAGAAATAACTCAAGAGGAACCTAAGGATAAGGATGCTCAAGAAGAAGAAGAAACGGAGAAAACAATTGAACAGGAGGTAATTTTTCAGCATTCACCTATTTTAGAGGTTGTAAAGTTAGTACTAGATAGTAGTGAGAAGATAACATACACTAATAGTGAGCCTAAAGAACAAGAGGTAATGCAAGTGTTGGTTAATCTACCACACTCTAAATCATCAACTCCCACTAGAAATAAGACAGGAAGTATGCCTGATCAACAGGTAATTTTGACTAAACTTAAATATACAATTGTGTCAACTACTAATTCTGGAAAAGATATTGTAGAAACTAAGCCGACCAGTAGTTCACCTAAATTCAAGAGAAGAAAAGTTACGAGGAAGAAGTCTCTGATTCTAGATGCCACATTAGATGAAGTTATTATGATTTCACGATGGGATCCCAATTTTTTTTCTTATGAATAGATTGAGACTCTTTAAGAGTTACTTAAGAGGAAGAAGAGACAGGAGGAACTAAAAAGGGAGCTAAAGAAAAACCAAGTGCTACATGACATAAAAGACATATTTGTAAAGGTTGTTGACATGGACGATGATAATCCTCAAGCCCCTATTCTTGAATAGTTAGTTCACATTATACAAAAGGTAAATGATGACAATATTGAAGCCAACAAGAAACTGTTGCAATGGTCCAAGAGGAAATTGAAGAACAAGGTACTTGCCAAAACCGCAGGAGAGATTGCAGTTAAATAGGTCAAAATTTCTTCTCTGATAGAAACTTTAGAAGGGGTTGCAAAAAATGTCTATTCATTGTATAAGAGGTTATCTGATGTTGAATTCTTCACACAGGATAATCAACAGGCTCTAGAGAAATTGGAACTAGACCTTAAGTCAACTAGAAGCTCACCGAGTATGGATACTAGCACTAGCTCCTTACATTTCAATAGGTTGAATTATGCACAGAGGAAGATAGCCAAGCTCATGGTTGAAGATGTTCAGATTAGGACCAAGTTGATTACTATTCAGACAAGTCTGATACCTCATCTAGAGGTCATTCAGAAAGAAATTTCATCTGCAATTGCATTGATTAAGAGAGACTCTCATCTCTCAACTTAGAAAGCTTACTAAGTCTAGCTGCCGAGCTAGAAGTGAAAATAGGGGTTATGAAGTTTGTCAAGGACAGTTGGGACTCTGCATTTGAGTCTACCTTAAAACTTGATAAACAATTTTTGGACAAGTATAACTTGAACCCACCAGCTATCAGTGACAAAAACAAGGGGGAAACTGAAGGAGATCAAAATAGGACTGACAAGGATACAACTTAAAGGAGATCATAATAGGTATCCATGTGTAAATATTTTTTTGCAGGCATGTATACTATGTAAAGTTTTATATATAGTATGATGTATATTCATAGGGGGAGTACAATATGTACTTAGGAAATATTTTGAATGGAATGAATTGTAATGATAAGTGTGTCTTTTCCACTAATATCAAAGGGTGAGATTGTTAATCCCTAAGTTCTATTGATGATTAGTGACCCACACTTAGTCATTTACTTAGGTAGTTTTGGTTGGTTATCACTGTGGCTGAGCTAAACATTCAAGGTCAAGCAACATTGCCAAGCAAGTTTCAGATTGTCGAGTTACATCATGCTGAACCGAGTAGAATATTAAGTGTTGAGCATCAGAGATGTGTTGTGCCAAGAAAAAATAGTTTTTGCATACATGTCAGGATTAATTCAAACTTTGATTTAATCTATTAAGGCCAACTTGTATGAGATCTAAGCCGACATTTGTAAGCATTTAATATTTGTCTACTGAGTTAATTTTCATTTAATTATTTTATACAATGCATGGCATGAAGCCAATCAGGAAATCTGAATGCATTGGAGGTATAAACAATAGATCTTGTTCGTTGATCTATATCTCGCCACTAGATATGAAAAGATATAATAAGATGGCTTCTAAACCTAAAAAAAATAGAGCATGTGAGTGAAAGAGATATACAGAGAAGGGTTGTGTGTTCATGAGAGATGAACAACAAGACATTTTGAGGAGAAGCCCAGATCAAGCAAAATGATAGAGCAGTGAAAAGCAGAATAAAGATATATCAAATTAAGAGATCAAAGAGGTTATTGAAAAGAGAAGATTTGTCATCAGTATCTGAGTGAATAACAAAGGATCACTACTTGGAACATTCTAACAGGTGTATCAGGTTAAATCTCTTAAAAGAGTGGTTTTAGCATATCATTTCAAATATCTTAGCCGAGTCCTTACTTTACTGTAAGTTGAAATCCTTTAACAAGGTAGATTGTAATGATCTATAGTTCTTAAAAGAATAGACCTTTAACTAGGTAGATTGCATATTGTAAAAAAAAATTTGTAGCCCTAATAGGCACACTTTATTGCTGCCATAGTGAAGATCTTATGGGTATCATCCCCACCCTAGTTTTACCTATTTGGGTTTCTGGGTTACCAAAATTTTGTGTTGTGTGTTACATATTTGATGTTATGGATGCTATCTGATGTTAGATTAAATTCATATATGTATGAATGTGGATAAATTTATTTTAAGTG
This sequence comes from Thuja plicata, assembly GCA_018584345.1. Classification (NCBI taxonomy): domain Eukaryota; kingdom Viridiplantae; phylum Streptophyta; class Pinopsida; order Cupressales; family Cupressaceae; genus Thuja; species Thuja plicata. The sequence continues at coordinate 9,455 of MU221115.1, forward strand.
GTTTAGATTGAAGATCTGATTCACCCCCCCTCTCAGTATCTTGCTTTCCCATCTTGTACTTCCAACACTTATATACAAAATCAAGGAAAATTTACCTGAATAATAATAGTTAAAGTTGTTGCTTAAATAGTTGTTCTCTTCCTTTGTACTACATGTAAGCTTGTTAATAAGTTTAGAATATTATTTTTGATTTGTTAATATTGTAAATTTTAATGAAAATTGTGAATTGAATAGGGTAGTAATTATAATATCATTTCAATGTAATTTAAAAATAAAATAATTTTGAAAGTACTAAAAGCTTGTTTAGCTTGTATAAGCAATTTCAATTTGTCTTGTTTGGGATACTTAGTCATAGAATTAAGATGAAGATGATGTATCTATTGTTTCTATTGGAAGCCTCCTCTAGATGACCTAAACCCCATTGATGTGCAAGAGAAACTAGATGTAGTATAGGATCTTTTTATAAATTTTATAAGAGACAAATGATTAGAGTTTTATTTTGATGATGTGTATTTATACTTAAGAATTAAATTTTTATGTAAAAATGCTATTGTTATTTTTTCATTTTAAATGTTCAAAGAGTAAATGATGAGTTAATTAATATACTAAATTACTAATTAATATCATCCCTCCTTTGAAAATGTCTTATACTCACCACATGGATATTTTCTATTATGTTTAAAGTATGTGTGTCCTTTTACTTCTTTGAAGGGAAAATATTCTTATATAAACATCTTTGAATTGCTAAAAGTTTGTATCCCATCAAATTTTGGCTTGCGGGAGTACTTGAATGTGAACATCAAGAACTATATAAAGATTCTTTGTTCATTAGTTGTGTTGATCAATATCTATATGTGTGCATTCAATTTATTTGTCTCTATGAGTAATCCACTAACATGGGTAAATAATAGAATAGTAAGAATACCCACTTTCGAGATTTTTGTTGATCCGTGCTCCTCTATGATCTAAAGTTTGTTGAAGTTGGTTATGTAGAGTTGATATTTGTACTCATTTTTTTCCTTTTGAAATATTTCATTACATCATTCATTTTGGCTTTTTATGTCTTTAATACATTGTCAGCCATTATAAAAAAAAGTGGCTACAGTGTTGATATAAGAAAAGATAGTTTATTTGACCCTCTGCCTTTTTAATTAAGTAGAAAAAGGACTTTGGTCCCAAAAGTCATAATAATATTATAAATCAGATGCAAATAAACAAAATGGAGCTATAGGAAGACCTAGCTCAAAGAAGTCATGTAAACCAGAGGTCACCACATAGCACTAACATAATAAAATAGTGACATAAAGACCATTAACATACCAAAAGTAGATGTGAAGGCCTATATAAATAGTAAGACTAGAGAAACAACATGTTATCTCAGAAACAACAAAAAGGAAATAGTAGCACCTGGGCAACAATAGCTTATTTTGATAAAATTATAGTTTTACTTCTCTTAATCTTCCTTGTTCTTCATATTTTCTCCTTTCTTCTCAATAGTCTTATGAGAATCTTAATCTTTAATTAGAATTCCTACCTTTCCAAATGTTTTAAAATACCAGCCTCTCTAAACTTTAGTTTTATATAAATTATGAAGATATTGGATCTTTATGAGTTTAGCGAAGATGAATGGTTCAAAATATTACTAAGCAGAGTTCATGACCAGTTATGATGGCTTACAGAATGGTAAAGGAAAACACTAATGTAGTTAAATACACCAACTCTATTTGAATTGAAGTGTAGTGAAAATTAAGTAGTAGGTATATTGGCAATGCTTGTGGAGTATATTTTTGCACTTGATTAATCAGATGCCATCTTCAATGCTTTGATGCTACCAAATCTGCTTCTTCCACAACAACACATACTTCTTAAGTGATATTGTAAGATGAGAAATACAAGCTCTTGACTTGGAATTTCAAGACTTTCACCTTAAAATATAAATTTAAATGTTGCAGGCTTAAGTCAGCACATAATAACTGCCTAAAAGATAGCCATACTAAAAATATAATATTTTTTATACACTAGTTGTTCAATAACTATTGCATAAAATTTATTATTAGTAAAAATAATATTAATAATGATACTTCTCAGGTCAACTGATATAAAAAATGCAAATAGATATAATTTTTAAAGAGAGGATGAGCAAGGACACCCAAGTCAGAAGGTCAAAAACTGAAAGATCCTTGGCTGATGTCATCCTCCTCCCAACGTGTATAGAGCCGTTCAATAGGGACATATGGGAAAATGCTCCCTATTGAAATTTTCTTAATCGCTATCAGTTAAAACCTTCCCAGAACTTTATAGAAATTCCTTGACCATCATTCTAGAAGAACCACTAATCCAATCTCCTCCAGAAGAAACACCCACACAAATATCAAAGAGTCATATTAGGAAAAAAAATCTATTTTAGCCCAGCTATACTCCATATAGACATAACTCAATCCTATAGAATATCCTTTCTGCTTGTGTATGCGAAATGTATGAATATCCATCTACAATATGTTGAAGTGGTAGTTCCATCTTCTTATTTGTTTGATGTTATGCAATAATTTCTGATCCAATTTTCAATCAAAATGGACCCTTGTCTATGAAGTTATCATAGGAGATATCAGATTTTGTTACCACAATAACAAGAGCACATATAAGAATCCCATCACCATAACTGAGAGTCAAAACTAGCATCATATTTCAAATTAGAAAATATTGGACTAAAGGTAACAAGTCAAAAGAATTCTATTTAACAAGTCTAAATCTGCAGAATCAACATGATACTAAGTATTATAGCCAACCAACCGTCAAAGACATGAAGTATTTAAGATAAATAAGATATAATAAATATATTATTGTAGTTGTATGTATCACAATACCAATCATAAATAACATGCACTCTGAATGATTTGTGTAACAACTTTGAATCAATCAAGTCCATGAGAAAAAAAGTCTAAGCACAACCATCATATAACCAAAACATCTGATCCAATTCTATCAAAACTAGAGTGTTTTTGAAATAAACACATCTGAATGA
>MU221115.1:14661-26035 GCA_018584345.1 Thuja plicata
TTATGTTTAAAATTAATGTGACAAGTAATCATTTTAGGAAGAGCTGATGTAGATTTGGTATTGCAGGGAAATAGTGAATGTATATACTTTTGGTGGGTTGACGAAACCACATTTACATCTACCCCATCTACATCTATACCTAATGTAGGAAATGCATGCAACTTGTGCAAGGCTCAAGAGGTAGCTAGTGTTGCCGAGATTGTTTCAATGGCAGAAGAAGAAATCATGTTTTTGTGATGCCTTCTTTCTGTAGTTTGTGCACTACTTTGTTGGGACCATATATATGCATAAATTCCATTAACAGAGGGCTATTGTAGATATTGAAACTTATTTAGAATTTCATGTAGATATAACATTGGAAGTATTTTGATAAACTCATGAACTTTTTGTTGTTTATGACTTTGTTAGAATTTTATATATGGTTGTGGGTGTTCTTGAGAGCCAGACATTTTCTAATTATTTTGAAATTTAAAATGTGTAAAAATATAGACCAAAATTTACATGTTGTGCATGTTGTCTTCCTATATTATTCTGAAAATTGGCTATACTCATATTCTGGTACCTTCATTATTTATTTTCATCCACTTATGTATGTTTACAATGCTCATTAATGTTCATTAATTCAATATCAACTTGTTGATATGATTACAATGTGGGGGAGAGTTCTCACCATGAGAAAATAGAGTGACCATTTTCTATCAAAACCATATGTGCAGATATAAACATTAAGTCCAACATGTCCAATTTTTTTGCAGATATACACATTAAGGATCATGTCAGATAATACAAGGGAATTCAATCAAAATAGGGAGACAATCGCTAGATTGTTGTCTAACTTTCAAAGAGAAGGTGATGTCAAATGTTATTTCCCATGCAAGAGTTGTAACAGCTTAAAGACAAGAAGAATCAAAATTAAAACATGAAAGAGACATTGTAGGAAGAATGGTCACATTGAAGGGGGGTTTGATTATATTCATCCATTGGTAATTGTTGTTTGTTATATTGTTTTCACAATTAATATGCGTCATATGAACCATTGAAGGAGGTTTGATTATCACATTGAAGGGGGGTTTGATTATAATCATTTTTATATAGGTCAATCTCCCCAGTGTAGTACTTGATATGGACCACCACGTCTCGGAGGTACATGGGGGTGTGAATATAGAGGAACATGGAGGTGTGAGTATTGAAGCTGAAGATCATGATCCCATGGAAGATGATGATCATGCACCAAAAAAACATTTGAAGATAATGGTATGAATGCATTGATCATTGACACATTTGCTACTGAAACTACTTGTGTTGCTGATGATGATGATGATTATTATGATGAGGATGACATTGACACCTTCCATGATATACCTCTACTTGAGAAGGAAAACACAACCCTTTACAAAGGCTCCTAATCTACTCTTCTCTCTACTTTATTATTGTTGGTGAATTTGAAGGTTATGAATGGTTTATCCAACATAGCAATGTCACGTATGCTAAGGTTTGTCATATACGTCATTATAGTTTCTAAAAGGTGAAACAGGTACCATTAAGATTGTTTATAGTAACAACTTATATTTTTTTTCTTTAGATTGATAGGTGAGTTTTTGTTACCACCATCAAATGTTCTCCCTCGCTCGTACTGAGAATTATGTGCCATTATGAAACATATTGGAATGGAGTATCAAGCAATAGATGCTTGTCCCGAAGATCATATTATTTATCATAAAGAATATGAAAATGCAATAGAATGCCCTAAATCACATTCAAGCATATATCCAGATGATAAAATGACAAAAAAGGTGCCTCGCAAGGTTCTACGTTACATCCCCATTATTCCACGTTTGAAACAATTATTCAGGTGCAATAGCTTGGCACAATTCATGGATTACCATGGATGTGGTAGGAGTTGAGATGACATTATTTTAATGCCTATGAATGGTTCATCATTTATGGCCATAGAGGAAAAGTGGCCACACTTTAAAGAAGAACCTTGAAATCTCAAGCTTTCTCTGGCAACAGATGATGTCAATCCGTATGGAGAGATGAGATCTATTTACTCGGTGTGGCCTATTTTTGTTATCAACAATAACCTTCCACCATGGCTTTCAATAAAGAGGGAGCACATTATGTTGGCAATGATTGTTCCAGTTATTTTATTATTTTATAGTTATCTACATGTATTTTTAAGTCTTGGAGTGAAATGGCCACAATAATTATCTAATGTTGTTAATTCAACTAGGTAAGTACCAAGTGAAAGATATGAATGTATATATTGTGCCTCTTATCAATGATTTTTTGGTGTTATGGAATGGTTTCACTATGTATGACATCTCTAGACCAATTGGACAAAGACAATTTCAATTCCATTGTCATGCCCAAAAATTTGCGCCCAAAAACACAACTACTTTTTTTTTTTTTTTGAGTAATATAAATATCAAGAGGGTCTAAAGGGAATCATGACTAAGTGTCAACCTCCCTTAACCCTAAATGTATTCTAAATTTTTAGTTGCACAAGGTGGCATTTAATCATAAGTTTAACTAGGATTAATTTTAGGATAATGCTCAAAGATTAAACAAGGTGAGGTTTTAAGGTTTCGCATGTCATCCACTAAATTTATAATAGAGTTTGATGATGTGGAGAAAGAGAGAGAGAGACTCCCTATTATCTGTCTCTAGGGTCATTTTGAAAAACTGGTATGTTATTATCTTAATGAACTCTGTGTTTAATTAACCTTCTAGATTAAGGCACTTCCATAATATTATTTTTATAATAGTGAGTATACTGGCCACATATATTGACCACATAAAAATAACATTAAGGGTCCCTAAGATTTATTCAAAAACCTTAATTCGGTTCACCCTCTTATAATAGTTTCCAATTAAATTATTAAATTATGGTTTTAATAAATGGTGAGGATAAATGTGACCCCCAAGAGTAATCTTATAACTTGAACATTAAGACTAGATATTTGAGTCAAGGGCTTCGATTAACCTAGGAATGAACTTTAAATTATTCAATAGTTCAATTAGACATTTAATGAAACCTTAATTATCCAAATCCTCTATACAAAAAGGTGAACACCTAGGAATTTAATAATGAAGTTTATAAATTTTGTCTGTTACGAACATCTAAACCCTGCTAGGTCAATATTTACTAAAATAAAAGTCCTTAGGGATTTTTCTTGTATGAATCACAGTGCTTGAAATGACTACTTGAACACTATTCCTTATAATATTGATTCAAGCCAAGAAAAGCCTAATTGCTAAGGATTGGATAAGATCCTTCTTCATTTTTGAGCTGCACATATACTCAGGCAGGTTTTACCTCTTTATGATTGCTGATTACACAATATAAATTAATGTGGACACTGATTTGCTATGTATCTTTGTTAAACCAACTTATGAAACACCTTGCAAATGACCAAGCATAGCCAAATGAAAAATTTAACCATGCAAACCATGATTGCAAATATAGCAAAGACTGGTGATATAAGGACTTTCATCCTTCTTCCTTTTTAGGAGGGATAACCTAGTTGATACACTCTCCAAGGAATCACTAAAATGGACACTATCCTGCTGACATGAGTCCTTACTGAGTTCCGTTTGTTTGTTATTAGTAACAGAATTATTTTGATTAAAATAATCTTGAAATTTTTTAAAAGTTTGGATGATGATGGATTATCAGACCAAAACTTAGATCAGTGCATATCTCTTGGGTTACAAAGTCAATAAGCTCAAGTCTCACAGAAACAAAATATTGTAAGCTTCCTTACAGCCTACATGCAATTTAGATAAACTTCCTTACAAATTATCTAGTTACCTCTAGAATACTGTATCAAATCTTTAAATAATGTTATGCTCCCTAAAACTACCCACAAAAGTTAGTTCTTTTCTTGGAAGAAACTTGTAAGTAATTAAATAGTTACCTTGTAACCAAAATGCTTCAAACTACCTTGCAAACTTAAGCATAAAAAAGAATACATAGGAAATAAAGAGACAACAATAGAGAAGAGTACAATTGCACCATATTTTATTGATATGATCTTGCTTTCATACATGAAAAAGCTTTGAAGCTTGAAAATACAAACACAAATTCAAAAAGTCTAATTTTACAATATATTTCATCCTCCCCTCTATAATTACAACTTTCTTCTATTTATATGTTCTTAACCATCTTGGAATCCTTTTCTTTAGGATGCAACAAGCTTCATATGGTCTCAGAAAACCTAACCTTAAAACTACATAAAAGACAAAAAAGAGAGAAAGAAGAAGCGGTGGCAAGATAAATTTAAGAGAGAAAATCAAATATTCTTTGTTCTTCACCCAATCTGGCACCTCCATTCTGGCAGTATACATGGTAGCTGGTAGTATTTATGTCAAGCTTGGATGACCATTCCTAAATACTCACCTACACTTTCCTTTAGTAATAACTGACTTCACTATACTCAATAGTGAGGCGCCAAGTGTTCATCTTTATTAGTCATCCAAGATTTCTTCCTCAACTGTTGGCTTCCTTCTCTTGGGCATGGTCATCAATTCTCATGTTGTCACTTCATCATTTGTTGGCCACTTGAAGTCTTGAGTACCTTGTACTTATGCCTTTTTCCTCTCCCATCTAACATCAGTGATGTTCTTAACATCTACTAGAAACTTATTAATGTCAGTTTCTGTCTTGAATGCCTCATCTAATATCTTATTGAATCCTTCAATATCCACATCTGATCCCAAAATAAATGCCTCATCATTAGGCATTTTTCTGTCAAACTCATTCCTCCAGGCATCTAAGGCCTTTACCTGATCATCTTCTCCTCTTAGGGAAGGAACAAATCTATTAAAATCTATAAAAAAGAGGCTTAATTTAACCTCTATTTGATTCAATTTTCCCTTGAAGAATGAGAGAGAAATATTAACCCTTTTGATCTCATCTTCCACTTCTCTTACTATCTCTGGCAAATATAATCTTAGGGTTTGCAAAGATGCAAGCTTCTCAAACAACTGTACCCTGGTAGACCATTTGGTAAAATAGGGGTTCAAAATAGCAAGATACCCCATTACCTCTGTATGCAAGGCTGACAACTTATTATAGGCATTAAGTACAACATCAGTCTTATCCTTCAAGACCTCAATTGTATGTTGTAGAATGCCCCTTAATGCACCCAAGGCAATTTCATTCCTTTTTTCTTCCACATCCTCTTTCTCAACCACCTCCTCTGATCTAGCCTTTTCTTCAATTTGCAAAGTTTGAGGTTGGGCAGGCACATACACCATCTCAAGCTTCTCCTCCAATTCCTTCATCAACCTCTTAATCACCTGATCTTGCTAGTGTATCTAGATATAGCACATTTCCTGGTCCTTGGCCAATGCATTTGTTTCTTCTAACAATGTGCTACACTTATCAGAAAACTATTTAATTTTGTCCTCATTTATGTGAGCCCAGTGTGTCATGATTTTGTATATTTCTAAAACCCCTGTATTTTGCATTGTCCACACCATTTGGTTGTCTTCCATGTTCTCCTGGATGTTTATCAGTTGAGGATTTTGATCCTTTGGGCAAAGGCTCCACATTGCAAAAGATTGAGATTTTGGGCTATACCCAAATCCTTTGATCACATCTCCCATTTGTACTTCACTGGCCATCTTGAGATCAGGCTTCTTTCTTATCTAGTCAATTATGAAAGCAGATTCCAAGTCCCAACCCTCAGCCAATAATATGCCACTACCTAAAACCATTTTCCTAGCCTCCTCAGGTGAGATGTCCTCACTGTCTAGGTCATAAGACTGTAGGGCCACTGGGGCCTCATTTTTTATTGTCTCCTTTCCATCAATAGTCAATTGAGCTCTTATCTGATCTTTCTTATACCATCTTAGGAAGTCTTTAAACTCCTCAATTTTAACAAATCTATCATCACTCAAAAATTGTTGTTGATGTATCAACCTTTCATCAACACAAGCCTTAAGAGGCAATTCAACTTTCTCCTCCATGTCAGGCTATTGTTTCTTGCCTTCCCTAATCAATTTTCTTAGGTTATGGTCATATAACCTATTTCCAGGCACTAGGGCTCTTTCTTTATCCATTTTCTTCTCTTTCCCTTCAACTAAAGGCTAGCCTATTTCCATTTTTTGCCTCTTAGTAGTAGGCTCCTCTATATCATCAGGTTGTGTGGCCACTATTAAGTCAAGAATGTGGCCCTCTATTCCCTATAGTTATGGTATCTCAGCAACATCTTGCTAAGGTTGAACATATCTAGTAGGATGGGCGCAATCACTATCACTACTTCTATCATACTTAGATTCTGAATGATCTGGCCCTGGGGCACCTTTCTTATCAAGAATAGTCTCAAGCTATTCAGTAAGCACATAATAATTATCGATCATGGCCTTAATTTTTTCAAAATATGGGAGATCAGGGTAGAAACCCTCAAAATCTAACCCGTTTCTTTTGATTTGCCTTTCAAGGTTCAATAGATCCTAAATCCTTGTTCTTCTTGTCTTGATCTCATCTTCATCAAGAATATTCCTTGTTGCATCCTCTTCAATACACTCACAATGGACATTTGTATTGGGTATTGTGGGAGTATATAATTTTTTGACTCCTGTCATGAAGCCTTTAGGGTCAATATATATGTAAGGAGCTGCCCCCATTCTAAAACCTTCTAACCACTGACTAAATGCATCAATAGCACCTTTTCCAATGGTGAAGTAAGAAATTTTGAATTATCTAGGGGTTAAGGTCCCCTTCTTATGTGGTGCAAAGTGCTCATTATCTGTTAACAATAATTGCCATATAAATTTCATGGCTGCCATTCTTGCTGGTACATGGTAAGGCAAGATATGAGGTGGATGAATACATCCATATACCCTGATGATGGTATAATTCTCTTCTAAGAAGAAATCACCCCAATTATGATCTCCCTCCCATTTATCAAAGTATTCATTTGGCACTAGCAGTTGCATAAGCTTAATTGGGACCCTTGTCCTGTTGATGCCCAAACTTTGTACAACTAGATACACAATCCAATTCTGGAAAGCACAATAATCACAATCCTTAGATGTATAATTCCAAATCCTTATCCAAAATTGGATAGGATTAGGTCCATCTTTGTAAAACCTCTAAGGGGTCAAATTACTCACATCCATGATTACAAAATTGAAATATAACAGTAGATGCATAAGGATGGAGTAATGGAAGAACTTGGGTTCTTTTTCCTTAGGGTCCTTCATCTTCTTCTAAGTTGCTATGAATCCCTCATGCATCTGGTCTATGATATGTTGTATATTATCATAACTGGTGCTAGAATGCACCTCCTGTAAATCTAGCACCATCATCAATATCCCAGCATTGATCTTTTCTACTTCCCCATCTATACCTAGAACTCTACATAGGGCATAGGCAATGTACTTGATGTAAAAATGCAAGTCCTTGTAGTAATAAGGGCTTGTCCAAGACATAGGATCCAAATATTTCCTCACCTCCTTAAGCATGTGTTTCTGCAAATGGCCCCTAGCAACACCAGGCTTCAACTTATATCTCTGTTCTTGCTTAGTCATGTCAATTCTGGTGGACATAGTGCTATACAAGCCAAAATATTTCATAAATGAGTTCCTATTAAGGATGAACAGAGTAGTGCCATCATTCCTTTTAATTTTTTTAGAGAAAACATCATAATGATTGGTGATGCCTACGAACAAATCTACATCTATGTAGACATCAGGAAGAATTAACCTAGCCAAACCACAAGTCCAAGGGTTTAATACCAGGATGGCTTTATCATAATTCCTGTAAAAATAAGTAAAGAGTAAAAAACTTGTTGTTCCTAGAGTTTCAGCATCCCTTATACCATAGTAGTCATCTGTGAGCACATTAGCATTTTCTCTTTTGTTCTGAGATGAACCAGGAAGCAATTTGAGGAATTCATTAGAGTAATTTCATTTCCCCTTTGTCTCTTCATCTACCTTCTCATTCCTACCACTAGTTGAAGCTACACTAACTTATCTGCTCATGTTTGATGTGCTTGAATCCCTCTTTCTTTACTGATATTGAAACAAATCTATTTCAAGACTCACTTACTCTTCTGTGCACAATTCTCAGGAATTCAATGCCTTTTAATCAATGGAAAAATCTGCCACTTTCAAATTTCTTCACTCTTTTCTCAGAATACCTAGCACTTCTTCACTCTAAAATTTTGAAAGCAAGATAAGTTAAAATGAACTCTCAATCAGTTCTTTATGGTAACTATTTCAAGTACATGGCTCATCATTTGAAAAAATATCAATTCTGTCTTCAATTCAGCATGCTGTGGAATTAATTGAAAACCTAGCCATAGTTCCATGAGTGTGATAGGAAATCAAATTCATAAATATGAATCCTCAGAAAAATATTACAAAATTTGAAGGAGATGAAATGTCTTTATGTGATTGGTTGTTTATCATACATCTTAGCTACCCTTTTTTTCAAAGTAATCAATATCGAAGCTTTTCATTGGATGATGAATGATTCATATTGTAATGTCAAACACTGTCGCCTTTTCTTAAAATTTGATATTAAGTAACCACGTGACTATATATAATCTCTTTGTCACTGACCCAAGTCTTTAACCCATGATTCCTCTAGAGACTTAGCGACTATGTAACTTTCCTTGTCTTGATTAACTAAAGTTACCATATAGCGATCACGCAACAGTGAAGAAATCAAAGTGGCTGGATGTTAGAATTAACTCACATCTTTTTTAGAGACTACGTGACTGACCATCATCTTTAGCTTTCATGGTTATCTCCCAGTCGCTGAGTGTTTACTTTCCTTTACAAGACCCTGTGAGTACCCTTAGTGTCCTAATCGCTGAACACAAATGTTAAGTGTCAAAACCTTCAGAGACAATGCGACAGGTACCTTACCCTTTGTTTTATCTGACGACTATGCGACATACCCTTATCTCCAAGTCGCGAGCACTTTTTCTTTTGGACTGTTTTATTTAGAGACTACGCGACCACCATAGGATCTCTTAATCACTGCATCTGATGGCTCCCACTAAATCGCTAAGTAATCTATCATACCCTTAAATTTTTTAGAGACTATGTGACAAACAAAGACCCTTATACTTAGTCTCATAATCACTGAATAGTCTCTTACCATTTGGTGACCACATGATAATCTCTTTTAGTCAAGTCACCTTTGGACATGTGTCTTATTGATTACCCATCTTTGCAACACTAAGTGGAAAGCTTACTCAACATTTCAATCCGGTGACAACCTGACTATGTTTCATCTCAAATTGCATATGGTTAGTCACAAAGTCTTAGCATCTTTCTCTTAACCGCCATCATTTCTAGAGACTATGTGAATAAAGCTTTGCACTACTCATTTAACTATAGATCAATCTAGTGATCTTGTGACATACAAAAATTGCCAAGTCTCATGATGAACCACTGACTGTTGATCTTTTCTCATGACACTACAACTTATTTGTGGGCCCCTTCATAAATTACTGACCTATTGGCTGATTCGGTGACTACGTGACATGAAGAGCTCCGAAAAGTCTCTGAAAGCTAAAGGAATATTCTATTTCTTTAAGAGACATCCTGACACAAGATAATCGCCAAGTCTCAAAGAAAAAAGGAATATGCCATCTGGATTACGCGACTACGCAATCAAGTTTTCAACACGACTTAAGTGAATTCCAAAAAGTAACACCAAAAAAGGAGTGATAAATTTCTTAGGGTTTCTTTTCATTTATGCCTACAAAACAAGAGCTAGGGTTTCAAGGTTTTGCAATTTTACATGGATTCTGACCTGAAAACCTAAAGATTTCAACAGGGAAAAAACACATAAACTAAGAAACTTCTATTTCTAGGTAAGAAGCAAGAATAAGGACCACAAAATTTTGGCAAACAGACCAAAACTGGGAATACAACCAATAGTGGCTCTAATAAGGATTGGCTAAACATAGTTTATGGCAAAGAACCATAGAATCTCTAGTTGCGGACCTCTTAAAAAATGGAGCAAAACCTAAAGCAAAAAAGGAAACATCTACAGAACTTTACAAACAAAATAGGGAAAGATATTTACAATACGATACATATTTAGTTGGGAATTGCCTTGATCTTCACTTAAAGAAAGGTTTCAAGAATTGCCCATGCACAGGCAGCTCAAAACTTTCTCCCTCTAAATTGTTTAACTAATATGAGTCTTTGCCAAAATTTTCTAAAATAATAAAAGGTCCTAGCCATAAAGACTCAAATTTCTTGTTCTTAGCTTTTTCCTCTGCCCTTGCATTCCATTGTATAACCAAGTCACCAGCCTAGAAATTTCTCTTAGTAGCCCTTTTATCAAATAGATATTTCATCTTTTGCTATAACTTTATATTTTCCCTCTGATTATTTCTCCTTGCTTCATCCAATTTAATCAACTGTATCATTCTATATTGCATATTGTTAGAGATATCTAAATGTTCTTCTTGTATGAATCGACAAATAGGTAATAGATTGTTAATTGGAAACCTTGCTTGTAAACCATATACCAACTCAAAAGGAGACTAATTACCAGTTGCCTTCTTGAGTGTTACCCTATCAGCCCAAAGAGCTAATTTCAATTTTGTGTGCCATGTTCTCTTATTCTGCTCTAGAGTCCTCTTTAGTATCTTCAATATACTTTTATTGCTAGACTCAGCTTGTCCATTAGCCTATGGGTGGTATGGGGATGAATATTATATTGCAATCCCATACCTTTCACAAAAAGTTGTCATTTCTTCTGATCTGAAACTCATGGCATTGTCCATTACTAACTTACTAGGTACACCAAATCTGGTTATAATATTATCTATGAGAAACTCTGTGACCACCTTACTAGTTGCTTTCCTTGTAGGGATAGCTTCAATTCATTTAGTAAAGTAATCTATGTCAACTAATATCCAACTATGCCTTGCACTAGACTTCTCCTAAAATTCACTGATAAAGTCAATCCCCCACATAGAAAAAGGAGCTTCAGTACTCACTGGATTTAGCAACAGAGCACCTGCAAATTTTAGTTTATTGGAATTTTTTTGACATGATTCACATTTTCTAACATGAATATATGTATCTTTGAATAAGGTGTTGGAGATTTGATTTTGGACAGTTGATTGATTGTATGTTTGTCATTGATGACAACATATAATGCCAGTAGCACTTCTATATGTACTTATCCATATAATGACATGAATAATTGCATGGATAGATACATGTTGTTGACATGTTTATTATGCTATGTTCATACACAGACCCAGATATGAAGTTTCAGTAAAGATATGTAATTATGTTGTTGACAGTTACATTTCTAGAGGATTAACGATTTAAGGTCGACGTATGTAATGTGTTCTTGAGTTGCACCTATCTTAAGGATATGTGT
>MU221116.1:0-16047 GCA_018584345.1 Thuja plicata
GAACCTTGGAGTGTTTACTCACGTCCTTCGTGAGTATATACTTTTTAAGAGAGGGTTGAGTGTTTGATACCCTGTATCAAGCGTTTAATCCTATATGTTATGTAGTGGTACAAAACTCACATCAACAGAAAGGAATTAAAAATATTGATCAAAAAATGAGAGCAGATTTTTCTGATATCAGCTTGATGTTTAGAGCAGTAGCCAAGATTGCAGATAGTCTACGCAATCAAAGAAAACAGCATAGCAGTAGCCAAGATTGCAGATAGTCTACGCAATCAAAGAAAACAGTATACTTAAACTAGATTTAAACCACCTATCTTGATGTTAAGTGTGATTATAATATTTCAATCTACCACTCTCTCAATCATTAGGTTATCAAAGTGATCACACCATTTCTAAAAACCCTTATAGTACAGCACTACTAAATTCGAAGTCATAATTTCTACCTTATTCCACCTATACCATTTAACCAAGAGGATGTAGGGCTGCATTTGGGTGAATCCAATTTTTATCACCATAACTTTCTTAATGGAATCCTTCCCTGACTATCTCAACTTTATAGTGATATATGGACTATATTGTGTTAGTTGACATGAGCAGCGTTCACTTTTCACCATACATAGTAAAGTAACACCATCCATGCCAATATAAAAATGTGGTCTTTGTTATGCCTCTTTCAGACACTAACAATTTCTATATGAAATCAGATTGCACAAGATCACGAGCAGATGATACATTTTAATTTTGACTTCTTAAGTAATAAAGAGGCAGAGCCATGCTGTGAGTAGGGAAGACTACCATCCTAATAGATATCCATTTCCAAGCATGCTTTGAAAGGCATCTGTACCCTTTTCCCCCAAGTTCAATTTACGCGTAGGAGGCAAGATACTATTTTACATTCAAATAAAGGGTTCAAGCCTTTTCAATATTACCTATTTCAGAGAAATCATTCGACCAAGGTATTCCATCGTTCTTTATTACTTTGAGGCATTTTGTCAAACAGTTCATCTGCATCATATATACTTCCCCATTTTCATTCATGTTTCATATATAAATGCGTGGAGAAAAAGAGAAGCTATAAGATCTGGTTGAGCTGCCACGGAGCATATTTCCCACTTGCGGTTCTTTTCTTTCCCCTTCACCATCACCCACCTTGTCTTTTTGTAAAATCTTTACTTACATGTCCCATAGCCAACTTGAAATGACAAACACATAGCTGGAAAAACACTGATTTTCACCCAAAATAATTTAATAGCAGTAACAGTACCTGATTTTGCAACTCATTATGCTGCTCTGTTATGCTCTTCACTCCTCCCTGAACCTGCAACTCCTTCGCGCTTGCTCTTCTCCCTCCTGAACCTGTAACTCCTTCACTTGTACTTAAAAAATACCCTTGCAGTCCCTTGCGTTCTCCACCAAAATTCGTCTATCCTTCACACTTTGATAGAAATCCATAACCAGTTTCAACGCCCTCAGTTCTGCACAAGTAGGGTGGATTCCATTAACGATTGTGGGGTTTGGCTTTCTAAGCCTGTCAACTGCGTTTGCTTCCTAGTTTGCAAATCCTTTTTATCTAATCCATTTCCCTGCTTTCCTCCTATCCCTTCCTGCACACTTTGATAAATGCAGAGAGGGGATGCCATTCCTCATCAATGGCATGTGGGAAAATACCCATTCTTGCACTGTGTCTCTGTATCCCCATCCTCTTCTCCTGTTTCTTGTTTTCGACCGTGGGAGATGTCGCACTGTATTGCTTACCGGCTTGAGGTTATGTATAAGCTTCATACCCCAAACATATAAAATTTCTGAAGATGAACGATTGATTTCCCAGAAAAATTAGCCATCCATAAATTTTGTTGAGTAAATAGCCGTCTAGACACTTAAATGTGTATAGAATTATACTCTGGAGGAAATGATACTGACCGTGACAGTAAGAAACACAAAATTAAATTAAATTCCTCACCTATTCATGAAGAATATTGAAAATGCTATAGAAATTTGAGAAAAAATAGCGAAGTAAACTCCAGTGGTTTAGATCAACCGGAATCACTCCATACTGTTTGTCAGGCTTGAGAGTTGTAGTATAATACCCTGCAGTCTTTTGTTTTGATTGAGGATGGTTGTTTTTCTACTTCAAGATTTTTGGGGAGATGTCAATTCGAAACAATAATTAAATAGTTGCAATTAAAAATTTAATTGTCATTTGATCTTTGACATAGTTATATTTAAGCCGATAGGCGCTTTCAATGTAGGCTTTAAAGCCCGGAAAGCCCATTTTCAAGATGTAATTTTGTCATCCTGGCTGTGTGCCTGCTTTGTCCCGGCAATTTATTCCGATGGATGATGGGTTCGCAAACAGAGCATGTCCTCTGTCACTGAACACCATCTCTTGCCACATTTTGCATTACCCTGGTTGCTTCTTGGCAAAGGAATCAAATTACAATGAGTTGTTTTATCTCATTCAAACACCGCCGTCAGGAGAAACTACCCACAGGACACATAAGAAGGTTCTTCACTCTGCATATGAAAATTTGTCCCACCTTTGTATTGCAGAGGCAAATGGGAAATTTGGAAGGTCCTGAGGTATCATAACCCAATTTTTGTGATTATTAAATTATTCTTGGACAAATAAATTTAGATTTCAAATTTATTAAAAAAAAATTAAAAGATCTTTCAATATCGAAGTTTCGTTTATTTGACACTGTTATTATTTTTGAAGTAGTGGCAATCAATGGGGAGACGGGGAATTAAGTTAGGGGAGATCCTATTTTTAGGGGGCGTTACATCGTGCATGCTCACACATGAAGGGGAGGATTTATTGCTTCAGTTTATCACTGGTAGTCGGGAGGTTTTGGGGGGCTTTTTACTGTCCATCTCCCACGTCTCTATTTGTGGGGGTGGGGGGAAGGATGATCCAATGTGGATGTTCTCTGCCTCAAACCAAAAAGAGCCCCAGCGGAGATCGGCTGGTCTGTGCAACTAACCCGCCATTTACATTAGCATTGCGAGGAGAAACATTACATCTCACACTTATGACGACCTTTGAAGGTGGATACTATAAATATTAAACGAAAGAGAAACGGAATGCAAACATAATACAAAAGTACAAAGCACACAATTTGCCTATGTCGACACTCGAAGTAAGGAATCTATATATTAACTCAATTAATGATACAATATAAGACATCTAATTATCATTATACAATACATGACTACTCAGCCATTTATAGAGAGCTCTTCTAATATGAAGAGACGAAGGAAAGTGAACAGTCATGTGACTGTTGGGCTTCATATCCCAACAATCTCCCCCATGAAGTCCAACCAGCACAGTCATGCATCCCCTGTTTCCTATTCCGAATCTTAGAGAGCAACGAGACCTTGAGATGATCTCAACATCGCCAGACTCTGTTCTAACACACTTCGAATGAATCTTCTCCAAATTACATCAGAGTTAAAAATATATTTTCCTCTAATTGTTCCCATGTCTTTAAATGAGACATTTGGATTCTCAGATTTCATCTGATTCCATCGGTATTGACAACACAAATTATACGGAAGAGAGGACTCCTCCAATATACTTGGGTCACGTATCCTTGTTTCCTTCTCCTGCTCCTTAGCATGATCCACTATGCTGAGAGACTGCTCCAAAGGGTAACTGGGTGCAGCCTTGAATTCCTTTAATTTATGCAACTTTTTAAGTTGCAACCGATTCGATCCCACATTGTCTGCAAGCCACATCAACACCTGCGTATATTGCCCGGAACGATTGACAGTTACTACCCACACACCATCATCCTCGTTTTCCATTGATGGATTCAACCATTTGTCGTTGTACAGGACAAAGAATCACATGCTCAAAATTCTCCTCTATTTTGAGGATCTTTGCAATTCAGTAACCTAACTGTTGATTTTGCCTCAGATTATCAAGGTCTTTAACGACATTACATTGCAAACCCAATTGACTGGCCCCTGAAGCCTCTGCTTGGCTACTCTGTTTTGAATTTACCCCAGTCTGAGTAGAGTCTATGTTTTCAACGTGGTTGCCAGCACTAGAGGAATTAACGCAACCTATGTTATTGTTATGGTCAGGGGCTTGAGCATGAACCTCCTACGTATACTGCAGAGAGAATGGAATAAAGTCTCTTCCATTAGAACATGAGCAATGTCCAACAGAAGGGGCCCACGAGCTTTCAATAGCTCTACCTTCACCGTCTAACCGAGTTGTCCCAGATTGAGGCGAAGGATTGGCAGCAGTTGAGGATTTATGCTGACCACCGTGTTTGAAATCATATTGAGGTGGTGTTGTATTGTTCACAGGCTGGAATTCTCTTTGTCCACCGTGGTTTGTGTTAGAGTCCCAATTAATGTGTGAATTCCAAGCAGAGACGTGGCTTCTAGGATTCTTGTCAAACTGGTCCAGTTTAGTTACCCTGCTGTCCAAATGGGGATTAAAGCCACTCACCATGCCTATTTGTGGTGAGTGACCAAAAAACAAATCTTTATCAGAAAATCGATTCATGCCCTCTACTAAGCTACGAAAACCATCAACATGTAGGGATGAATGGTGAATGAACAAATCATCACTGTCATGATCTCTAGACGACTCATTCCACATTTCACCTTCAAAACCAATATCTCTAGAAGTCCTTGCAAAGGAGCCACCACTCACCACATACTTCTCTACATTGCAAGTCACAACACCCTTGGGAGGAGATTTCGAAAGTAGGACATCCCGCATTCTGAAATTGGTTTCCACGACATCCCTCTTATTATGTGCGTCCTCATCTCTAAGACGAACAACAGCTTGGGTCTCCTGACCCTCTTGTTGGCCAAGACACATGCCTCTTCTCTCGGCTGCAACAACGTCTTCATCTTCTGCCTCTTCATCTTCTGCCACAACGAATTGCTTATCTCTCACAAACTTTCATTCTCCAAGAACAAGTGCTTCTTCATTATCCAACTGCAACATCCTATGAACTTTGGAAACAAAAGCATTCGGATTATCGAGACTGAACCCATAAGTAAAGAAAGTCAATTTATAATAGACCATCACCAGGTCCTTAACAGACTTGCCAAACTTGTCTGTCTTTGCCCTCTTCCGCAATTCTTTCATGACGTTTTCCTACGTCGCACACCACCCGTGCACTCAAGAATTGCATAAAGCTCAAATTTGAGAGCTCTTAAATCTTCTTTTGTTTCAGCTTTAGGCTTATCTTCCCAACCATCCCACCAATGCACATGGTGAATTCTTTTAGCTTTTGCAGGCCTAACATCAATTTTTACCGAGCCTAAATTTTCAAGAAATTCATCGATGACAAAATCGACTTCATCTTCTTCCATCTTTGCTCTAGCCTCACCTTGGCTCTGATACCAATTGTAAATATTAAATGAACAGAGAAACCGAATGCAAACACAATACAAAGAAGACAAAGCATAGTAGACACGATTTTATCGTGGTTTGGCAATTTGCCTACGTCCACACTCGAAGCAAGGAATCTATATATTAACTAAATCAATGATACAATACAAGACATCTAATCATCGTTATACAGTACATGACTACTCAGCCATTTATAGAGAGTTCTTCTAATATGAAGAGACAGAGGAGTTCATGTGACCATTGAGCTTCATATCCCAACAGATACAGAGGCAGTCGGTGGCTCTGAAAGTAAATGCATGGATTTGCCTCACTGTGTGCAGGAAAAGACCTCCATCCCTAAGTCTTCTCTCAGAGCACTACATTGGCATCGCCAACCATGGTATTTGACAATTACACCTTCATTATGCTTAGATGGATGTCCACACCTGATTCCATAGCTCTCAACCCAAGAAGATGTGCCTAGAATATAACATTTTCAAATTACTTATTTTCTGAAGGTACATACCATAAATATATAATATCCATCAATTGCTCTAGTCGCCTCTTTGTATATGGTGTTTATATTTTCTTCTCTCATAGAAACAGATTGCTTTCTCATCATGTTTCATATCCTTTGTAAGCTTTGGATCTACATATTTTCCTCTTCGTATTGGGCATACTATCTCCTTGTTACAACAAAAATTGTAAGTGGGAGTAACTTTGTCACTGTTTGTCAGGGCAGATTGTTTATAGGAAAAGAAAAACATCGTGCATCCATTCATGATGTTTAATCATACCAGTCATTACAATATAAACTCCACTTTTACAATATAAGCTGGCATATATTGAATTGTTTGGCAAAGTAAGCTACTTATGATCTAAATTCCACATTAAGTTGGATTAATCCTGAAAAGTGAAATCATAGAATCATTAAAGTGTATGGAAGATGAGTTCTGATGAAGTTTAAAAACAGAAAAAGAAAAAAAAAGAAAGACCATGAAAGTTGTTTCCTTTTTGTTTTGAAATCCTATATATGTTCTTCCTTTGCTGTGATAAAGACATAGGAAGTGTTGTTATTAAATTTGCCAATAAACAGAGACTTTCTTTTGTTATCAATATGTGAAACACTGTCATTGTGGATAAAGTTAGATGAAAACAAATCTATTTTTTTAAATTGTGTATAATGTTGTGACTGGTCATTTTCTAAACCAGTTAAAATGTAGAGATTGTAGTACATGAACATAATATAGTAAACATTTTGAGACCGTGACTTATCAACATAGCTGGAAATGCTAAGTTACTGAAGGTTTATTAATTAATGTTGGCATAAAAACTCAATTTGTTTAAGTTACTGTAATTAATGTTATGAGTTTCTTGTGAGATTAAATCTTTCTTGAAGGAAATCGGATTTTAGAATGATTCATTGATTTTATGGGTAAAGATGGTTCACAAAACGTCTTATTATTATGTTCTTGGATGAATCACATAAGTACCTATTTGAGAAACATGAGAGAAGGAGGTAGAGTTGATTAGCTCCATTTTCGTTAAAGGTTCGTAATTACCAAGGAGTGAAAATGTAGCAAACATATTGTTAGATGGAGAAATGCTTACCTATGCCTTGTTTACTTCTTGTCTTTGGATACATTATGTTGCCTTATTGAAATCCTTGTGAATGGATTACTTAATGGAATTGTGAGAAAATTGGATTGTAAACTATATTTCAATATCAGCTAGGTATGCAAGGTGGTGCATTTAGTTTATTGTAGGATGCTACATAAATTCATCCACATTCACCACATTCACTATTAGAAATGCTTCTATAAATGATGCACTATACAACCAAGATATTTATTTTCCAATATTAAAGAATATATGTGTAGACGTATTATTGTGATTTCTACCATGTTGGAAAAATGTTCTGATAATATTTACTTCTCTCTATAAGAATGATCAAGAAGGAATTAATAAGAAAGACTTTGATAGCCAAGCAAGGGTTGATAAATTTGTTGCCATAATTATTACATTTGTGTTTTGTGTGCTCATGTTTTTTTGTTCTAATACTTCAAGTTATCATTGCATGAATTCCATTACTCTTAATAGTTTTACATTGTTAGTCTTCCTTTAGCTGGGTTGGGCATCTTTCATGTCAAGAAAGATTTTGGGGAAGCATAACTGCTTCATGGTAGAGTGGAAACGTACTTCTACAATATTCTCACCCCTGATATTTTGTGTGAAATAGGTGCCTGGAGATACTGTCAGGAAGGTCTTCATACTTAGCATATTATCAGTTCTTTGTAACCGACTAGTTGTCTTTTGTAATTATATTTGCAAACTTATGTTAGTCTCTTAAGTTCTTGTTATTGTGGCACTTCGACAGATTGGTCGAAGACTCTTTTGGATGTTGTTGTATTCAACATGTTGGTCAAACTATTAATGACTATGATGTATTATCTCATGTCGGTTTATAGAAGGTGCATTTGACAGTTTGGTCGACACCTCTTCCTTGTTTTGGACTCATGTGTATCTTTTTCTATTCGACAAGTTGGTCGAACCAAGTACTTTTTCATGGAATTAATGTAGAAAATACGTTTGTCTTGTCGATATGTGGTTTTGAATTTTGACTTAGTTGATCGTCTCCCTTGTCTTGTGTATTTTTCTTATGTGGCATTTATGTCGAAATGTCAGTCTTTACATGAGGTATGTTCATTTGCATTGTTTCTTCTTATTTTTCCCTTATGATAATCTTCTGCTATTGTTTAGATCAACACTATCCTTTCTATATTATTTCTTCTTAAAACCCTAGATTTTTTATTTCTTTGGTTGTTTTATTTATTTCGGTGTGGGAAATGTTCGGTGGGTGCCAAGGGTTTATGTTGTGAATTGTAAGCCCAAAGACTATTTTCTTAAGCACCTGTAATGTTCCTCGGCACAAGGACATATTACTCAACCAAACATGTGGAAATTCTTTTTTTATACATATTATCGTATTAATGTTTTGTACACAGTATTGCAATAATGTAACATCTCTAACATGAATTAGAAATAAGAAAATCTACATCTATGTTCATTTTAAACACCAAACCAAATGATCCTATAAAATTATCATCATGAAAGTAGATAACACTTACAATCATTGTAATACCTGAATTGCGCTTCCTTAACTTTGCTTTGTACTCTCCATGACCTAGTCCCTATAACCTACACACTTGTCTATCCAACTAGATGCATGCCAAAGAGTCATAAATGTTAAATCCATGATCATAACTAAAACTTTTCTTATGGACATATCTATTATTATTATCGGGTGATCACACAAGAGTTTTTTCCAGTTTTGCCCACGAAGAAAAAATGCGTGGATAAAATCCGCACATACTGAGCCCCTTCACTCAAATAGGGGTGTTCACACGAAGTATTCAAAGGACTTCATGTGAGCCCTATGACGTAGCAAGGTTCGCATGAAGCCCTCCATTCGCAAAAACACAGTGACGTGGAGGGCTTCGCGCGAGTGGGGTCTTCGCACAATGTTTCTTTTCACCATAGTTTTGTACGCCTCCCTTTTGTGATTAGTGGTTCCCAAGCTTTCCAAAGGCAAGGGTTAGTAGCAAAGGTTTTACAAATGATATAAATCAAGTACACAAGAACTACTAAAATGAATAACTTGAAATGTAATCAATAAAATGTACAAACAATGAAAGGAAAACAAATTAATGCAAACCCCAAAGTGCTTGAAGCTTCTATTGTCTCTCTTTACTCCTTCCGAAATGCTATTTTTGATGCTCAGTATTGGTGTGGCAGTGTCTATGACTTGAGAAGCGTCGAGAATTTGATACTTGAAATGTGTGTGTGATCACAAGATGGCTTGAATGCTAGAACCAAACTGACATAGTAATGGCACATGAGAGCTTGAAATCCTGGATCCTTCAAATGGTTATGAAGGGTTTATTATATAGGAATTGGGGATGAAATGAACGGTTGAGATCAATCCCAGAGATAGGGAGATGAACGGTTGAGATCAAAGGGAACTGGAGAAGCCATCAGTAAACTCCACCCCTTCAATTGGTAAAGAGGAGATAGAGTTTGGTTGACTGAAGAGCTAATTGTGAGTTAACTTTTTGAACTAAAGAAGTGGGTGAAGTTACCCATGTGGACTGGAGAGGTGGGTGAAGTTACCCATGTGGACTGGAGAGATGGGTGGAGAAACCCATGTGATCTGATTGGAGTTATCTCTTTGAAGATAAATGAATATTTAATTAAAGTTTTCAACATGTGAGATGATTGAATTCTTTTTTATTTAGAATTGCTTTATTGAATGAAATTAAATTAATTTAATTGGAAGAATTTAATTAGTAAGTTTAAATATTTGAATTTAAACTATAGGAAATTGAATTTAATTAATTAATTAATGGTAATTAATCAATTAATGTTAATTAATTAAATAAAATTAATTATTTAATTAATTTTGGGAATTTGATTAGATGATTAGGGGAATAAATTTAGAGGAAAATAGGTGATTAATTAATGATTAAAAAACCATTAATTAATAGATGAAAATTAGTGTTTTTAATGTAAAGTCACAAGCCTGTCCATTTTTGGGTGTCTATATTTGCCCCTCTTTGAGGCGATGTGACTTGTCACAGTGTGTCAAAGAATTTTCAGATTTGATCCTGCCACAGCTTGCCCCAGTGATAGCAAGTGGACTATATGCCCCCTCAACAAATTAAGCATAGAAAATGCGTCAGATGAGCATTAATTTGTTGAAAATGTGAATCACTATATGATGGTGATGAATGCATTCCTATGTTAGTTATGATGTTATTGATGATGGATGCACTGATTATATGATCTACTATGCACATGTTTTAGATTTTTCTTATGCAATAAATGAATGCAATCTACCATGCAAAAAAATTTTGAGTAATGCATGTGTTAGTTAGAAGGAAGTTAGTTTGGATTGTGATCTCTAGGATTGATTGATAGATAAGGAATGATAGAAAGGAAATTTTGATTTTTTTGATAGATATGAATTGATAGAATGGATGAGTGAGCCAACACTGCCGTGTTTCTGATTTTTGTCATCATTGCATCTTTTTTATTTTTTGAAATTCTGAAGAGCCTCCAATGCATCCAGATCACATACCATCTGGATACCACCATGACCTCTTGATAAACGGAAGGAGTAGAGAGATTGAATAGAAAGATAACTTAGTGCACCTAAATATTGACCATCTGGGTTCAGTTATGTTCCTTGTTTGAAAAGAAAGAGAGCCAAAAGCACCCAGATATTCACCATCTGGATACCATTTTGTCCTCTAAATTAACTGAAAAAAAGGAAACCAAGATAGAACTCCTATGCATCCAGAGTCCATCTGGATAACACCGCGAGCTCTTGATTCCGTAAAGCAAAGCAAAAGAAAACAAGATAGAACTCCTACGCCCCTAGAGTCCATCTGGATAGCATGATGAGCTCTTGATTGCAAAAAATAAAAAGACCATAGAAACCAAGATAGAACTCCAATGCACTCAGATTCCATCTAAATAGCATCACGAGCTCTTGATTCTATAAACCAAACAAGAAAATAAAAGAGAAGGAATGTCCAATTCTTTCCCAGGTTTAAGCTCAGACCGTGGAACTATGCGGCTGCCAGATAAGTGACATCACCTACCACATTTATCCTAAATCATCATGGCCCTAAAATCGAAGTAAACATTCAACAGACATCAATCAAAGAAAATAATTCATGATCTATCATAGCTACTCTCCTCACCTGGTGGATCCTGGAGTAGCGTAAGAACATAACCGTAAAATATAGACTGACATATGACCGAATGACTGACCTAGTCAACATTTTTAGATGGTTCCTTGATGCGGTTGGATTCTCTTGATTGGCTCGACTCTTTGGATAGGCCTGATTGGCTTGATTGCTTGAGTGTGTCTGGTTTTAGTAATAGATTACTCATATAAGACTGACCACTCTATTTTGAGCGTATCCATCACTGTGTAAGACGATTGATATGATTTGACTGATTGATTGTGATCGTGTTGGCAGTTGTGTGTGTGATTTTTGTACCTATTAAGAGACAACACTTCAATAAATCATTGCATTAGTGAAAATAAGGGGTTAGCAAACATAACAATCACCAAAATTGATCTATTGATTCCTATCTAGGAGTATGAAAAATGACATAATAGCCCTCAGATTATGCATATTCCAGTGACAAATACAACCTAAGAACATAAGATTCAAATGAAAAGTAATCTAAATGATTTAAAAACATGCAATCTAGCTCTAGAAATGAAGAGTATAACAATATGACTAAGAAATAAGCTAGAAAGCACTATGAAAATCCTTAAAACATGAGCAACATAAGATTGCTTCTTCAATTCTTCAAATATGGGAAGCATAAGGATGCTATCAACTCTTCAAAATTAGGAGCATTACAATAATATATTTCATAAAATCAAGGGCCATTTGAGCTCAAAATCCATCCTATTTATAGGAGAAATGGAGGAAAGGGAGAAGACTCTAGAAGGGCTACCATTAATGAGGGTGTAAGACTCATTAATGAGGTATGGGTGGAAGGAATATGTAAGAGCAATTAATGCTTCATTTATGAAAGCATTAATGAGGTATGGGTGAGGGTTTAAGAAGCATGGTGAGGGTTTAGAGTCAAGCTTGACAACTTTGACTTTAGGGGGAGGGTTGAATTCCTAATCACACCTTAATGGAATGTGACAAGCTTAAGGGTAGCTTAGGATTAGGTTTAAGGGATGTGATTAAGGAGATAGAGATGGGAGGAGAGAGAATGAGTGGAGGAGGGATTAGCTAATTAGGGTTAATTAGCCAATTAAGAAGAATTAGCATGTGAGAAGGGGTTGGGATGAGTTTGAACTCATGGTTAGGCATTTGAGATTGGTTAGGTTAGAGGGAATATTAATGAAATTAATTATTGTAATAACATATTCACTCAATAATAGAGATTTAATTAATCATTTAAGTTTTTTGATTGCTTTGTAATAATTAATTAGGACTGTAGCCAAATTGAATCAATTAGGCTAGTGGATTGATTTGGCAAGTGATGAGGTATAAATAGGATTCCATTTAATTCCTTTTAAATTAGTTACCTTAGCCAGGTTATGATTTGAACTGATTGAATTGAATTGATTGGTTTGAAATGGCTAAAGTGATTAATGTAAATTAGTGATTAGATCACTTAGGAGATTAAATCTGATTTGAATGAATTATGTCAGCCGATTGAAGAGTTGTCTGAGCATAATTGGGGGTATGATCACACTTATGGAAAATAGGGTCTATGGTCAGAGCAGACCAGAACTAGGTGGTTACATTTTCCCCTCTTTGAATTGATGTGAGAGCAACGCATTGATTCAAAGAAAGTTTTTGATGTTGACTTCATAAAGTTGAGAATTTTGCTCCCAATCAAATGAAATGCCTGATGAGATCAGTCTCGCACTTGATCGAAATAAACTGATAATATTTATTTTGAACTTGGTTGTCATCCAAAGGTCAATAAAAGATCTTAAAGATACCAATTTTGAACTTGGTTGTTTTCCAAAGATTGACAATACTGATTCTGAACTTGGTTGTCGTCCAAAAGTCAGTATGAAGCTGCCAGGAGCTTAATAAGAATCTTTTAAAATGAGGAAACACAAGATATCCAGCTTATGAGAACCAAAGCTTTCTATCCAACAGTTCTGACTTAGTCAAGGAAACTGTCATGCCCCTAGTTTTTTTGATAACGAAGTCATTTTTTATGTTGTTTTGAGCAAAAATTTGTTTGATAATAGTGTGATCATGCCCCCTCGAGAATGAAATCGAAGGAAAAAGAATGAAATACCTTTGTTGAAAGAACGTATCACTTGCATGGAACAATTAGATTAAGAAATAATAGATTAGAAGAAGTGAAGAAATGAAGGTGCGTTAAGAGTAAACACACAAGTACCAAGTTAATCACATTTGAAAAGGTGAGTTTGATTTTGTTCCTGATAGATAAGAGATTTTGGGAAGCATGGGTATGTAACTATCTTGGATTTTAGATGAATTAAAAATAGAAAGGAGTTTGAGCTCAAATCCTTATGTTTTACTTTCAAAAATGCATCATGCAATCTCTAAATGCAGCTACATGCAGACTCTTAGGACTGTCACTAATTTGCAGATATTGTAGCATTTTATCATCATTGGGCACTTTTGGAACGGATACCACCTGATAGTACAACCATCACTAATACCCACTGATATTATGAAAGTATGAATACTATGTTTATTGAAATGTCAAAAATAGACGTAGGCATCAAGGCATAGAAGCCAGGATGACAAGTTAGCCACTTTCCTTTTATTATATCAGAATCTGTGTAAGGCAAGATATTGGACCCACAATGACCTTGAAAATTCATATCCTTGGGTACATTATCCTTCGTTTACCTTAGTGAGAATCTGAATTAGAAAATAGACAAGGAAACTATTTCATCCTCACCGTAGTTTACACATAACAAAGATCGAGATATATGCGGCTATCCACCCATAGTGGCAGCTCTTACCATAAACATCCAAGTTAGGTGAAATTTATAGGATCATTTGAAACAATCACCACATGCAGAAAAACAAGAAGACATCATGGAGTAACTCAGAAGACATAACAACTATCAATTGTGAATTAATCAAATAAAATTCATAACTTCTTAGATGCCCCCAGTGAAAACATCATGGGTACGTAAAAGAGTCATAATCAAACCAAGATCAAACTGTGTTTAGGTAGTATTGAGAAATACTATTGATTCATTTTTTTTTCAAGCCTAGTAGATATTCAACAATAAAAAGGTTGGAATTCAAGAAAATATGTATTCCATGTCTGTGTACATCGTTATTCCTGTTTACAATCCAATGTAGGGTCTAGGAACACCGTTTATGTTAGTGCAATGTTTGTGTCACCCTTGTGTCATTAAAGTGATAGTGGGAGTGAAAGTAGCTGAGAGTATCGTATTATAAGACAACCATCCTATGATGACCTAGTAGACGCAACCGATCAGACTGGCAAAGATGCCACCAGTGCAGAACGACTTGATCCTAAGACAGAAATACAGACAAATCCCAAGCGAAGATAAGATAGTTGTTTAGGAATCAAAGTCAGCGTGTTAGCACAGGTGTAATCGTGAAGGCCTAGTATCAATAATGCTTTGATAGATGGAGCGCAGAACACAAGTGATGCCTGATTGCTAAGTTTTCACCACTTGGCAAAACTTTTTTTATTCTTTTTGCTACTGGGATGCCTGTTTTACCAGGTTTTCATCAAGGCACTTTTCTTTTTTTCAATTTTTTTGCTATTTTTGCTTTTTTGAATGTTTTTATAGTATCAAGACGCCTATTTCCTAGGTTTTCACCAAGGATACCTTTATTTTGGACTTTTTTAACTATTTTTGGCTTTCTTCAGGATCAATTTTCTGAATGTTTTTGGTATTTTCTGAAAACTTTTTGTTGTACAGGCTTTGCTAGCCGAACATCAAGCGTAGAACCACTTCAAATGTAGAGTATTGATAGGATCTAGAAGAATTTCTCCCTTGGGTGTAGCTAATTGATAAGCTCCAGTCCCAAAAGTAGCAGTGATAACATAAGGTCCCAGCCAATTAGGTTCAAACTTTCCTTTCTTCTCTATGTTAGGCTAGTTCTTAGGATTCTCTTTTAGGACGAGATCTCCCACTTCAAATTTTCATGGTTTGACCTTTTTATTGTACCCTTTGGACATACGTGCTTGGTATACTTTTAGGTGATCAAACACCTGTTGCCTGCGCTCATCTAGTAGGTCTAAAGAATTCACCCTATCTATGTGGTACTGCTCATCAATAACAAGACCTTGTAAAGATATCCGCAAAGATGGGATTTCAACCTCAATAGGTAGTATTGCTTCAGCGCCATAGACTAGAAAAAATGGCGTGGCTCCAGTTGGTGTTCCGATGCTTGTTCTATAGGTCCATAGTGTTGGATTCAATTGTAAATGCCAGTCTCTGCCAGACTTACTCACAGTTCTGTGTAGGATTTTCAAAAAAAATTTATTGGATGCCTCAACTTGTCCATTACCCTGAGGATAATAGATTGAGGAGCAATGTTAAGTGATATGGAACTGTTCACAAACGTCATCAATGTCTTGATTTCTAAATTGTCCCCCATTATCTATAACAATTGATGAGGGTATCCCACATCTATAGATAATGTAGTTTAGAATGAACATAGCCACCTTTTTTCTAGTGGCTTTGATTAGCGGCATGGCCTCGACCCACTTCGTAAAATACTCAGTGGACGTAATGATGAACTTGTGTCCATTTGAAGAGTTGGGATATATTTGTCCAACCAAGTCAAAGGCTCATTGCTGAAATGGCCAATGTGTAATGAAAGGTATAATTTCTGTGGCAGGAGCATGGATGAGATTTCCATGTGTCTAGCATTTATGACATGTTTTTGAAAAGTGAATAGCATATTTTTCCATCATAGGCCAGTAATAGCCTACTTTGAGCAGTTTCTTTGCTAGTGAAAAGTCATTTGAATGTGATCCATGTTAGAGTAATCTTTAGTAATTACTCCTTAGTGCTTAAGTTAGACTTAGGAAAGTTTCCTTTTCTGAGTTGTTTCCCTTTTAGGGTTTCGGCATCCTTTATAAGGATTGTCCGCTTTGTAATTCTT
>MU221116.1:25989-37328 GCA_018584345.1 Thuja plicata
AGTGGAGGGGGGATTAGCTAATTAGGGTTAATTAGCTAATTAAGAAGAATTAGCATGTGAGAAGGGGTTGGGATGAGTTTGAACTCATGGTTGGGCATTTGAGATTGGTTAGGTTAGAGGGAATATTTAAGAAATGAATTGTTGTAATAACATATTCACTCAATAATAGGGATTTAATTAATCATTTAAGCTTTTTGATTGCTTTGTAAAATTAATTAGGACTATAGCCAAATTGAATCAATTAGGCTAGGGGATTGATTTGGCAAGTGATAAGGTATAAATAGGATTCCATTTAATTCCTTTTAAATTAATTACCTTAGCCAGGTTATGATTTGAACTGATTGAATTGAATTGATTGGTTTGAAATGGCTAAATTGATTAATGTAAATTAGTGATTAGATCACTTAGGAGATTAAATCTGATTCAAATGAATTATGCCAGCTGGTTGAAGAGTTGTCTGAGCGTAATTGGGGGTATGATCACACTTAGGAAAAATAGGGTCTATGGTCAGAGTAGACCAAATCTAGGTGGTTACATCAGATGATCAAGCTGTGTTAGATGGGCCCCATGCTGGTTTGCAAAACTCATGATTGTGACATTTGATAGATTGGCTTGGTTGCTAGTTGCTTGCTGATAGGTTTAATAGATTAATAAAGTTGTGTTAGATGAGCCCCATGCTGATTTGCAAAGCTCATGATTATGATATTTGATTGAATAGGTGTGATCGCCCTTTTCTCTCTTGATAATCAAGTTGGTTTTATTGCTTGGGATTTTGCAATTTTTTTATGTTTTTGATGAAGATTGATTTTGTCAGGATTTTTGATGAGTTTTCCAAATTTTAGGGATTTTTTTAGGACATTTAGAATTGCCTCCTAGTCTGGTGGACCATTACTAACCATGGATAAGTTCTTGGTGCTCAGAGGGGAGTGTGGTTCTGGATATAGCTTGAGTAGTCAGTCTTGCATTTGAAGTGTGCTCAAGCTTTCTATCTTGGAGTTCATTGATGGTGAAGCTAGATTTGAACACTTGGTGCCTGTTTGCTAGGTTTTCACCAAGGTACCTACTCAATAGCACCTGTTTGCCAGGTTTTCACTGAGAGAGTGATTTTGTTTCTCTTTAATTTTTTCTTTTTTGATTTTTTTTGTTGTCGCCAAGGTGGATGTTTACCAGGTTTTCGCCAAAGTAACATTTTGTATTTTCTAATTTTTTTGGTATTTTATGGATACGTAGATAGGTACCTTAACCATAGAGACCTCAAGGGTATAACCTCTTGAGGTGCTTTTTATTGATGTATCTGGGGAGATGATCTCCTTCTGGTGTCACCGGAATGAATGCCCCACTCTGGGTAGAGCTGACAATGACAAATGGTCCTAGCCAGTTAGGCTCAAAATTTTTGGGTTTGACTCGCTCTTCTTGGTTCTTTTGATTTTCCATGAGAAAAAGGTCTCTACCTCAAATTTTCTTGACCTCACCTTCTTATGATAGTTCCTTCTAAGGCTATTCTGATAGCCTTGTAAGTGGTTGAATGCATGTTGTCTTCTTTCATCCAGTAACTCCAGTTCACTGAGCCTTGCTACTCTGTAGTCTTCATTTGTAATCAGGTTCTTCAATGATATCCTTAGGGATGGGATTTCCACTTTGAGGGGTAGTACCACCTCTGATCCATAGACTAGGGAGAAAGGAGTGGCTCCTTTATGTTTTCTCATGCTAGTTCTGTATGCCCATAATGCGGGACTAAGCTGTAAATGCCAGTCTCGTCCTAATTCGTTCACTATTTTCTTCAAGATTTTCAAGATTATTTTTTTTGTAGCTTCAGCTTGGCCATTCCCTTGAGGATAATAAAAGGAAGAGAACCCTTGTTTGATATGGAACTGTTCACATAGCTCTTTGACATCTTTGTTTTGGAAAGACGTACCGTGATCTGTCAGGATGTTTTGAGGAATCCCGTATCGACAGATGATGTGGTTAAGTATGAACATTGATATCTGCTTTCTGGTATTGTAAGTGAGGGGAATTGCTTCCACCCACTTAGTGAAGTACTATGTTTCTTCTATGATGTA
The DNA here is from genome assembly GCA_018584345.1 of Thuja plicata. Lineage (NCBI taxonomy): Eukaryota > Viridiplantae > Streptophyta > Pinopsida > Cupressales > Cupressaceae > Thuja > Thuja plicata. The sequence goes on from MU221116.1 coordinate 28,050, forward strand.
CTTGTGTCCATTTGCTGAAGAAGGTGTAATTTTGCCCACTAGGTCAAATCCCCACATAAAAAATGGCAATGGTGACGTGATATGATTTAGTTCTTGGGTTGGTGCATGGATGAGGTCTCCATGAATCTGACATTGTCTACACCTTTGTACATGTTTGTGTGCATATGTCTCTATTGTGGGCCAATAGTATCCCATGTGGATGATCTTCTTAGCTAAGTTGTTGCCACTTCTGTGGGTTCCACAAATTCCTTCATGTACCCCTTATAGAGCTCTCTGGGATTTCATAAAAGTGAGACATCATAGTAGCGTTCTATCTAGACTTTGTCTATATAAAGTAGTTGAGAGAATGGTATACCTAGAGGCTTGGCAGATGAGGTACTTTCTCTAGTTTCTAGACAAGTTGGGAGGTAAGACACTATTTTGGAGGTAGTTGTATACATCTTGGTAGCATGGGGTTTTAGGACCAACAAGGACGCATGTTGATTCTGTGATGGATGCTTGATGTGATGGCACCAAGATTTGTTCTACTAGAAATTGGAATCATGTTTTTTTGCCTAGCATATCGATCAGTGATGCTATGGTAGCCATTGCATCTGCATCTTTGTTCTGAGCTCATGGTACTTGCTCGAAGAATATGTAGTGGAACTTGGTGCACAATCTTTCCATCTGTTCTCATTATGGAATTATCTTTTCATATTTTGTCATATAATCATTGTTGACTTGGCTAATGACCAACTGCAAATCTCTGTAGACCTTAAGGTTCTTGATTCTCCATTGAATTGCTATCTTTAAACCGATGACCAGTGCTTCATATTATACTATGTTGTTTGTGCAGGGGAAGTTGAGTCTGAAAGATTTTGGAATTGTATCATTATCTGGAGTGACAAGCACTATTCCTGCCCCTGCACCATGGTTCGTGCATGACCCATCAAAGTATAGTTGACATACCTCGATTGCTGGTTATAGTGTCATAATAGATTCATCAAGAAAGTCAAAAATAATAGGCTGATGGTCGTGAATAGGTGCCTCTTCTATTTGGTCCGCAATCACTTGCCCTTTGATGGCCTTTCTATCTATGTACTCAATGTCAAACTCACTTAAGATCATTACCCACTTTGCAAGTCATTCGGTGAGCACTTCTTTACTTAGGAGGTACTTTAAAGGATCGATATGTGCTATCAACTTTGTTTGATGACTCAACATATAATGTATCAGCTTCTGGGAAGCGAAGACAACAACAAGGCATGAATTTTCAATTGGAGTATAGTTGAGCTCATATCCTACCAATGTTCTGCTTAGATAGTAGATGACCCTTTATTTACCTATGTCATCATGTTGCACCAAGAGTACGCCTAATGTTGATTCTGTTGCTGAGATATACATAAGAAATGGTCTACCTTGGACTAGTGGCACCAATATAGGAGACTTGAGGAGGTAGTCCTTGAATATTTGGAATGCTTGTTTGCATTGCTCTGTCCATATGAATTTTATGTCTTTGTGCAGTAGATGTTCGAATGGGTGGCACTTGTTTACTAGCTGAGCTATGAAGCGCCTGATTGATTGGAGCCTTCCTTGTAACCCTATTAGTTGCCTCAAGTTTGATGGTGGAGGCGTTTCCAATATTGATTTGACTTTCTCTGGGTCTACTTCGATGCCTCTATGTGACACTATGAACCCCAGTAGCTTTCCTGTTGTGACACCAAATGCACATTTCTTTGGGTTTAAATGAACTTTGTTTTCCTACATTCTGTCAAAGATTGGTCCCAATACTTGTAGATGATCCTTGTGAAGCATTGAATTGGCTAGTATGTCGTCCACATAGTCTTCCATTGTTTTGTGGATGAGATCATGAAAGATAGTTTTCATGGCCATTTGATACATTGCTCCAGCATTTTTAAGACCAAACGGCATGACATTCCAACAATATGTGCCCCAAGGACATGTGAAAGTTGTCTTGTGTTGGTCCTCTGGCATGATCCTTATCTGATTATACCTTGAAAAGCCATCCATGAGTGATAGCATTTGATGTCCAGCGGTTAGATCTACTATCATATCAATATTGGGTAAAGGAAAGTCATTCTTGGGACAAGCTATGTTAAGATCTCTTAAGTCTGTGCAAATCCTTATCTGACCACTATGCTTTGTAACTGGTACCAAGTTAGATATCCAGTCTGCGTATGGTATTGGTCCTATGAACTTGGCATCTAGGAGCTTTTTCAACTCTGTCTTGACTAGCAATGCAACATGGGGATGCATCTTTCTTAGCTTTTGCTTGATAGGTTTGGCATTGGGTAGCAACGAGAGATGGTGAAGTACTAGCTCTAGATCTAACCATAGCATATCCAAGTAGGACCATGCAAAATTGATCATCCTTTCCTTGAAGAAACTGATGAACTTTTCTCTCTCCTCTGGGGTGAGTGATTTCGCCAAGCATATGTTCTTTGGGTTCTTGTCATCTCCCAAATTGAATTCCTCTATTTCTTCTGCTAGTAATGTCGATTTCTCCTTTGTCAAGGGGAGGAGTTCCTTATTTCCATCTTCTAGCGCCTTAGTGAGGTTTTCACTAGAAGATACGTCTTGTTTTAGCTTTTTATCATTTTTTGTGTCAATAAGCGCCTTTCAATTTTCACTTACTGACGATTAGTTTTTATTTTTTTATTTGTTTTGATGACTGGAAAGAGGGGCTTCCTCCCCAAAGTACGTTGATCTGTCAAGGTCAAAGGAGAAACCTGCTTTATGATCTCCTACTGGCATTCCCTCTCTAAGTCCCATGAAGTCTGCAATGGCCTCATCATTCTCAAAAAATCTATATTAGGTGGTCCTTGTTGATCCCACTCTATTAGTTCTAGGTGTACAAGACATAGGCCCTCGTGCTAGTTTGACTCTATTTGGTTGAAAGGGACTTCAGATAGGGTTCCGACAAACCTAGACTGTGATGTAGATGCATCACTTGAAGACTAGAGAATGACATGTTTATCTATGCAAGGTTGGTCATTAATGGATATTTGGTCAAATAAGTCTTCCAGGTTTATGATAGTGTCTGACCGAGGGGAATAATCTGGGATTGATAGTTCAGAGTCATGAAGGGATCTCCACTCGTACTCGTGGGAGTCAGTTTCAATAGAACACTCGTCAGATGTCTCACTTCCTTCATTATTTTTGATTGCTATGTTGAGGCACATTTGGGTTTGAGAGGTTCCCTCTTCAGTGGGAAACAATTGTGCTAGTATGTTTCTTATTAAGACATGCTCCGAGTTATGCCCCCGATGCATTGCTGCTATTTGTTCCTGATCAACTGGGATGCCTTGGATTATAGGGCTAGTTCTTTTTTGCCCATAGCCTAACCCTCTTGTGTTTCTCTAGGTTGGTAGGAGAGAAAATTTCATTAAGCCTTGTTGTCTTGCCCCTAGACCTGTTGTGCCATCATACCCGAATCTTTGTAACATTGTATAACCATTTCCATAGTTTGAAAGGGGTAGGGGTTGTCAAAATGTCTCTTGTGGATCTTGGTACAACCATGTACTGATATCTTGTTCAAATGGATTTTCTTCTGCAATGTCCCCCCATCTGAAAAAATTTGTGGACAGACATCTGAATAGAATAGGCACTGAAGATTCTATTATTACAACCAATTGCAGCATGCCATATGTTTTTGGGCTTTGAGGCATGTTTGTGATAGTGAAAGCCTCTTCATACTTGTATTCACCACAACCCTTGTTGGTAATATATATTTTTCCCACTTTCTGGGTGACATCCTTAGGAGTTGCTTCTAAAGAGGATGTGATGCTTGCATCTTGGTTTAAGGGTACCTAGTTGTCAGTGTTGATTTGGACCGCATTACAGTATTGAAAAGGATTGGGATCTCCCTCTATGATGATTTCTTCTCCCTAGTGTGGGAACTTGATACATTGATGGTATGTTGAGGGTACGGCTTGCATTTCATGTATCCATGGTCTCCCTAGTAACATGTTGTATCCCAATTCAAGGTCTAGGATCTGGAAGGGAGTGTTCTTGACCACTGGACCAATACAGACAGCTAGAATGATAATACCTTTAGAGGATCTTTCCACTTCATCATAGGCTCTGATATTTATCCTCCTTGTGACATCAATGCTTGATTCTGAATAGCCTAGTTTCTTGATTAAATTCAGAGTATAGATGTTTAACCCAACTCCACCATCAACAAGGACCCTATGGATAGCGCTTTTGTGGACCTAGACAAGTAAGTGCATAGGATCATTATGCAGGGGTTTATGCGGTGGCACATCACGGTTTGTGAATGTGGCATGTTTGTTAGCATCTATATGGTTAACCATCATTTGGAAGCTCTTGGGTGTTATGTCCCTTGGGACAGCTACATTCTGAAGGGCTTGGTCAAGTGCTAGTTTATGCTGCGGAGCTATGTGCAATAGGTAAAACATGGAGATCTGGGCAGGTGTGCACTTTAGTTGATCCACTATGCTTGGCTATGGATCTGAAGTTGCATTAGGATTGGTAGATATAGTAGATAAGGATGGTACCCCATGCAAGACAACTCTGGTATGACATGTGGTTACAACACAGTTGTTACCTTGGTCTTTGATAGTGATCATAGCCACATGGCTATCTGAAGGATTGAGGCAATTGACAACGTTATCACTGTTGGCATATGTATTGCTGACATATTTGGACGATCCACCATAACCGGAGGCTTTTCCCTTGTTGTGATCATGAAATGTATCTTTGAAGACAGTGTGATCATTTGTTCCTTTGGCTTGGGTATTTGTTACATCGATGACCCCTATGTCAATCAGATCTTGGATAGTGTGTTTCAATCGGTAACAGTTAGACACTTTATGTCCTTTCACCTGATGAAACTCACAGAAGTCTTTGTCATTATACCACCTTGGTTTGTTTTCATCTTGTTCAAATTCCCTGATTTCTAGGAGAGTGATAGCATTGGATTGTATCAGCTTGCGTAAAGTTGATTCTATTAGCTCTCCTAATGGTGTGAAATCTCATTGTTGGAATTGAAACTGTGGTTTGCGTTGAGTCTGTTGTTAACTGTTTGACACAGCGGCTGCTTGGATAGGGGGAGGTTGGTTTTGAGTGTATGCTTGATGAGTGGGCCCTGTGGGTTGTTGGTTGGCCACAGGTGCACCTTGGGTTGTGCATAGCTGACTGTCTTCACATTAATGACGCCATCGTTGGTGAAATTCTTGTTTTTGTTCCACCACTTAGCTTTGTCTGTTGCATTTTTGTTTGTATTAATTTGTGTTGGATCTACAAGGATTCCTCATTTGACTAATTTCTACTCACAATGAACTCCTCATTTGATAAGTTGTGAGAAGTTTAGAGCGAAATGCAATTCTGTTGTGAATGACATGTCTGGGATCAAGTTGTCAATGAACGTGACTATTAGGTCTTGTTTGGGCACATCATACATTATGTGGTTTGTAGTATTCCTCCATCTCTGTAGGAACTTCACAAAATACTCTCCATCCTTCTTCTTGATATCCCAAAGGTCCTTGATACTGACCTTGCGCTCAATGTTACGATGGAAGTGAGCGATGAACTTTTCAGCCAGTTCACCCCAATACTGAATGCCATGAGGTAGATGCGAGAACCATTCCATTGCTGGTCCGACCAAGCTTTGTGGGAATAGACACATTAAATATGTCTCATCATGTGCGAATTCGACACAACTAGAAAAAACCTCTTAGATAAGTTCATTAGGGTTGGTACTGCCCCTATATTTGTCAAATTTCGGTACCGAGAAGTGAGTTGGGAATGGAGACATGTGAAGAGAATGGTCAAAGGGGTATGGGTATAAATCCTCTACGGTGTAGGATTTGGTTTGCCCCTAATTTTGCATATCCATCATTTGGGTTTGAAGGGTTTGCATTTGTTGCATCAAAATGTCTGTTTGATACTGAGGCTGATGTGTGATGATGTTCCTCTGTGTTGAAGCAGGTATGAGGCTACACCTCTATGTCCCTTGAGTAGGAACATAGGATTTCATCCTGGGGACTTGATATTGATTTCTCACAGCATGATTTTGACATGGGGGCACATGAGTAGACCATGGTGGGTTTTGATGCATTTGTTGTTGTTGAAACTGTGGTTGATACTGCTGGGGTTGATATTGTTGCTGCTGAGGTTGGGGTTGAAGTTGGGGTTGTTGTTGCTAAGTTTGGAATTGTGGAAACTGAAGTTGGGGTTGTTGTTGCTGGGGTTGGATTTGAGGCAACTAAAGCTAGGGGTATTGTTGCTGGGGTTGGTTTTGAGGCAACTGAAGCTGGGTTTGTTGTCACTGAGGTTGGTTTTGAGGCAACTAAAGCTGGGGTTGTTGTTACTGAGGTGGGATTTGATTTGGAATGGGCAAAGGTGTAGCCTTGGGTGGGCATTGACTGTTAGTCATACCGAAAGAGATGGATCCCTGTAGGCATGCGGTGTTGATCCCAAGACTAGTAGGAATTGACTGTAGTAGTGGCATTATTTTAGAATAGCTAGTATTCAGTGGGATGGAAGGTATAGCATGGGAGCTTGATTGTTCTGGCCATGTGACCAAAGGTGGAGGCATACTAGTGACTATGGGTGCACTTAGTTGTGATCCTGTCATGATTTGAGTAGAAGATGTGCTTGCTTGGTTTGTGCAATTGGTTTGATTGGATATTGTCTGTGCCAATGTGGGTGTTACCAATGGTGGAAAGATTTGAGACACAAAAGGTAGTATCTGAGAGGACTGAGTAATGTTTTGACCTGCGAGAGGGTTTTCGAGCCATATGGTCGATACATTGAATTTAGCAGGGAGTTTGGCTCCCTTCTTTATCAGCATGGCTAAGTAACATTTAGAATTCTTCTCTACAACAGCTTCAACTACTTGTGTGGAATAAGCATCTTTCTCAACATCTGCAATCTCTGCTTCTGTGACATTTTGGAAAAAAGATGACCCACGGGGTTGTTCAAAGAATATAGCAGAACTGGTATTTATGAAAGGATCGTTCTCTTGCTTTGTTTTCCAAGTGGGGAATCTGTTGATATATGACTCATCAGGTTGTGTTATAGCCTTAGACCTTGTGTAAGGCCCTCCATGAGGTGTTTGAGACATAGTGTGGTCCAGATTTTGTAACTAAAACAAGTGATATAAAGCAAACAAAAAAGGATAAACTTTCTAAGGAAGCCCGAGTTATGTTTTGGACATGGGTAATTCTAGGGACAAATGTTGATATATCTTGGTCTCAAAGTGGTGATGTTGTAAAAGATAAGATTTGTCGACCTTTGCCTGGGACAAATTCACTTGATAGAGATAATGATGATGTTTGATATGATGAGATCAAGATATTTCGAGTCTGAGCTTTTGAACTAACAATGTTTTAGACAATAATCATGCTTTTTCGAGAAGGGATGATCTTTAATGTTTAGAGATTCACACAATTTTCTTCACATTTTTATGGGATAGACACTGGTCTTTGACACAAAATGAAGAGTTATTTTAAGGTTTTTAGGTCAAAATAGGTGTAAAATAGCTCTGGTCAACTGCAACACAAATTCACCAATTGCGGTAAAGTGAATGGTTGATTGTGATACTTTATCACCGATTGCGGTAATAAAAAAGTCTATAGCGGAAATAAACAGTTTAAATGTGGTGAACTTCCATCAATTGTGGTGAAATGCGGGCAATTTCTGTAAAAGGGGAACAGTTTGAAAAAATACTAGAGGATAGGTATCACTATCTGACAATTTTGATATTCTGGAACAAGGATTCTGATTTTGCAAGACAGTTGATGTTGACAACCCTAGACTTTAACACGTTTGACTTGTTTTGACAGTTGGATGTTTTGTTTTTCATTTTCAGAAATTGGTCAAAGAACAAGCACAATAGACACTCTGTTTTGAAGAATGATGACTGACAATGTGTATGTTCTTCAAATTTTTCAAGTTGCAAGGTTATCACGAGATCTCAACAATGAATAGTTAGATTAATCTATGTAATTGGCTTCAGAATACAATGTTATAGGCCCAATGCTTGAATGTCTGTTAGCTCACACAACAATTGTCACACTACTAGGACATGAAGGTCCACAATGTAGGTGCTTGTGTTTTTGCCATTGCTAGGTATTGTTGCCATGGAGTGAAGATCTCTTTCACTACACAAATACTGTGGGACACATATGTTGGAAATCTTGGGGGGAAATTCTGCAACCCCTTGCACTATAATAAGGTACCTATTCGGAGGTAAATTGGGTTGGTCTCTAAATAACAAGGTTGTAATAAGGGTCCATGGCATCTATCCAATCGGTTTGTACATGTGTGACTCACTTAAGAGCCTAGTTGACCACGCTGGCTCCTTAGGGATATTCACCTGATCCAGACTATCATCAACACACCTCGCCCGAGCTTGGCTAGATAAGACAGAACTTTGGTTCGTGCCTTTTTTATATACCGATCGGAAGGATTACTGGTTTAAGGTTGTTCTCTGAGGAAGAAGTGCATTCCTCGGACATGCCTTTCTAAAAAGTATAAAGGTGTCTAATCTAACAGATTGTGCAAGTGCACCCAAAACTCAAGACACAAGGTAAATCAATTAAGCTCCAAAAGTTTGAAATGTGAACTAAGCTACACCACCATACAAGCACAAGTGTTCAATTTTAAGCTCAAAAAGTAGGTGTTGATTGTTTGTTCAATTTTAATGCACCAAATCAAGAGATTCTTTGCCTTGTTAAATTTTAATCCCCATGTCAATTTTAAGCCCAATTTTGAAATGTGAGATGTGAGATGTGTGACAAACACTGTTCTTTTTAAACCCAAATCGGCAAGTGAATGAATTTTATGTTGTATTGTTATCTTGCCTCCTCAATTCGAACCTGTCAAAAGAAAGTGTTTAGTATCTCAAAAAATGAAAGCTTTTCAATTCAAGACAACAGAATATCCGGAAACTCCGAGATTATTGAGATTGCTGAAATTAATGGTGACTTTATACTTACCTGTGAATCTCTTAATTGAATCAATGTACCTCATGTATGCTTTGCTTTGATCTTCAGCTATGATTGTGAGAATAGCTCTTTGTTGTGATCGATAGTTGATGGTTCTCCTTCTGGAAGCTCTTAATTCTCTAGCACCTGGTATGCATTTGATTATCCTCTTGGCCATTAGTCATTTTCTCAATTGTACCAAGAAATCAAGAAAGAACACACAAAAAGAAAACTTTTTCAAAGATCTTTCTTTTTTTGAAAATATTTCTCAAAAAAAATAAAATAACAGAGAATAAAGTCCCTGTATAATTTCAAGACCTTTCCA
>MU221116.1:39211-50121 GCA_018584345.1 Thuja plicata
ATTTGGGGAATGAATTTAGAGGAAAATAGATGATTAATTAATGATTAAAAAACCATTAATTAATAGATGAAAATTAGTGTTTTTAATGTAAAGTCGCAAGCCTGTCCATTTTCGGGTGTCTACAATTTTATATAAATTTATAGCGTGACAGTTAACCTGTCACTTTTTATTGTTCACATCTGGTGACCACAAGCGTTGGAGCAAACACCCTAGTTGGAGGACGTTGTCCAAGGTGACATTCAAGCTTTTTCAGTGTAGAGATCAAGATTCGTTGATACCTGGTGCACTACTTTGTTCCCTTTTTGTTTATTTATGTTTGTAAATTGTATGTTTTTAAATTATTCCTTTAGTTATTAGAATGTAATCTTATGCAAGTATATTTTCATTTTCTGTAACATTTAATTTTTATTTATAAAAAATTAGAAATTTATTAGAAAATCTTAGAAATATTTATAAAACTATTAGAAAACCTTAGAAAAAGTTAGAAAACTATTAGAAAACTTTAGATTTTTTTTAAATGATTAGGAAACCTTAGAAAAACTAAAAAATATTTAATTGGGTACATATATGTTTCATTTTTGTAGTTTTTAATTATTGTATTTGATGATGAGTGAAAAATTGCATGCAAAGTATCAAATCTATTCAAGCTCAACCATAAGCAAAGACATCATAAGCATTCAATCATCTTCCAAGAGAACACTACTTCATGAAAACAAAACAACATGTTAAAACAAAACTAAATCAAAATGCCTTCATGAAACACTTGATTCTCTTGTCCTCCTATCAACCAATATTTTGTATTCGTGTATGGAATGTGGGTGCTCTCATATTTTTAGCACAAAGCATAAGAGGCTATGGTGAATGGAAATGGTTGATTGATGATGAAATGGATGCACGTGATAATGCAAGTATGGAGATGGTAATGGCAATACACTTTCAAAGATAGCTAGGGCACAAAGTAGCTCTCAAGTTCTGTAAGATTAGATAAGGTGATTAGACGAAAATGAGGAGAAAGTGTCTTTTATAGAAACCTCATGAAAACCAACACTTGAGATTAAGAGGCAAAAGGGTAGAGTGGCTAAGATTAAAAGGGTAGGTAGGGTTTTGGTAGGAGTGAATGAGATTAAGAGGGTAGAGTGGCTAAGATTGAAAGGGTAGAGTGGCTAAAATTAAAAGGGTAGGTAGGGTTTTGGTTGGAGTGAATGAGATTAAGAGGCAAAATGAATGAGTGGTTGAAATTAAGAGGCAAAAAGGACGCATGTTGACTTTTCAAGATGCATTGCACCTAGACACAAGCTAAGTGGAGGTCAAATGAAGAGATGAATGACAAGTGACGCATGGAGAAAAGTTTAGGAGTTGATCTATGTGAATGGATGTGATTGGATAAAATGGAAAGAAGAGGATTTAGGAATTTATAAAATAAAAAAATGTATTTATTTAACAAATAGAAGAAATAGAATATGGTAAAAGGCTTAATTAAATAAATAAAATTTATTTATTTTTGGATAGAAAAGCTAATGAATTATTTAAATAAATAATAATTATTCATTTAAATAACAGATGAAAAGGTTAACAAATTAACTAAATAAATAAAATTATTTAATTAATTAATAGAGTAAATTTGTTGGTTTTGTAACGATATGCTTAAGTGTCTACATTTTGTCCCTCTTTGAAATAATGCAGTTTGTCGCATTATTTCAAAGAGAAAAAATATTCATCAATACGTGCACCAGAGTAACCTGGTAATAATGGTGATTATGCCTCCTCGAGGGATTTTCTAAGAAAATAATTTCATCAAAATATTTGGACAATCGCTCAAAAAATGAACAAGGAAGGCTTAAGAAAATGATTGCTGAAAACCACAGGAAAAATGAGTAAAAAATAAGCTCAAACGGGCAAAACCAAAATTTTGAGTCGACAGACATTTGTTATGTTCACACTAGCCAATTAGCGCTTACGTCACCCATTCAAGGCTCACATCACCCTTTTAAGGTTCACACCCACTGTGAAAAGGGCTGAGAGGCATCACTTTTCTCACGTGTGCTTGGAGATTTGAAAGGGAGAGCAAGGAGCTGGATAAAGAACAGAGGAAAAAGCTAGAGGTAGGATAGCTGGAGTACCAATGGAGACACATTTGTTTGAAAAGGTGAGGAGATGTGAGAGGCCAAAGGACCAAAAGGAACCAGTAAGTGCATGCGTACCTCTCTGCGATGTAATTTTTGGTGATTTTTAGGAGTTTTTGTAGGCTAAATAGGAAAAAAATGCCAGCGAAAATGCAGGAATAAATTATGTTGCATTTTTGGGACTATATTGCTTTGTTTTTTATTCTCTTTTGCATTTTTTATTGATGGAAACTCATTTTTGGCATCTTACTACTTTTTTACAGGTATATGGTAATGTTGTTTCGTGTTTTGGAGCATAATGGTGTTTTTGTTGTAGTACAACATTTTTAATTTAGAGAAGTTTTTTTATGGAAATCCTATGTTTTTTATTAATGTAGTAGGAGGGGGAAGGTTGAACTAGGTTGGGGTAATATTTTGGTCAAGGGTATAGGGCTAGTTGATAGTCAAACAGTTCGATAGGGCTATTTGATTTCTAAAATGATGAATACGAGCTAGTTGATGGTTGATTGCATTGATTGGGGATTATAGGTAGCTCCAAGAAGCCTCTAGAGATAGGATAAGATAATCAAAGGATAGTTTACGGTGGGTTGGGAAATTTTAGTGATGCTTTGAAAAGGTTTAGGGACAATGAGAAAGGATTAGGGTTGCATAGGATCAATAAAGGGTAGCTTGAATAAATGTATCAACTAAGGGTACTTAGAGGTACCATGAAGGGACACCATTTAAAGAGAAGGGTAGGGGGTTGATTTTGAATATTTTCAGGGGGTTTTGAACCATTTAGGGTCATTTTATAGTGTTTAGGGATGATCAGAAGTACTACAATAAGGGTGAAATAGGATAGAAAGTGTATAAGAAGGTAACTCTATTAAGGGGATGGGTGTGTTAATATATAGGTGAATAGCGTCAGAATGAGGAGTATAAAGATTCCCACACTAGGGAGTTAGTTTAGTATGACCAACGAGGAGATGATGTTGTGCTACAATAAGAATTCTAAGATGATGATAGAGAGCTAGAGATCCATAGGCAAGAGCTACACTAGGAGGAGATGAGGAGATATGGGGCACCTCTATTAGCGGTGCTAGTCGAAGCCATGGGGGATACTTGTGTCTGGATAAGAAATCTCACATATTCTAATCAGGCTGGGGGAGGCCATTAGAGCGTATGGTAGATGATGGGAATTGGTTTGTATGGGGTCCTTGTTTTGTAGCACATTTATATCATGACCTCCATCATGTGGTGTACCTCAGGGGTTGTGGCTTATCAATAGGTGTTGCATTGCTACATATATGGGTATGGGAGCACATTTTCATGAACCTATTTAGATTGTGAGGAATTTGAGGAGGATGTAGAGACTCTACCATATGTATATTAGCCATGATCCGTGATAGGGAGGACACCCTATGTCCTTGAGAGATATCTACCAAACTAGGTACGAAGATAGCTTGGTCTGAGGCAGGGTATATTGAGGGGCTTTGGTGTGTATGCATGGAGCATTAGAGAGAGGAGAGAGTGGGGCCCTACCTTATTCTTTGAGGTAGTGAGGATGGTACTCCAAACCTTGATGCATGTGAATTTGAATTTCACCATCCAGCAAACTTAGAAACTTGCTTTTGTTTCCTTTTCTCTTTATGACAACCTTTGTTGAAGGACTATGCATGCTCGCCACTTCTCAGCATGGCGTGCTTTCAGATCAGACTCCCTCCCCTCATTTGTGTGTGTCACACTTTTTTGTCGCGTGTCAACCCTGAGCATGACCGCAATGACCTTTTGTTAGTGGGCCTGAGCATTACCGAATTATTATGCAAAGGCTCCACGTGGCTCTCCCATGGGTTTCTAAGGGGAATCCATATTTTTCTACAAAGGAGACTTCACACCTGTTTGCCATGTATTCCACTAGTCCCCTTTACGTTGTGTGCCATGTGTCTCTCTCATGGGACTTTGTGGATTTTTGTCTCTCCTATAGAAAGCTTGTGTTTGAAGGTCGTGTTTCTTCCCTCAGCCTAGCTAAAAGCATACATGCACTCCATGCCCACATGTTTAATTCTCACATGTTTTAGCATATTTTGCGTGAAGTAGTGGTTGCAGAGCATGATGAGAGATTCATTTTTGGTAATAGGTCAAGGTGGGATAACTCTCGGTCTCTTGTATTGTTGACGAGGGTCTCTCTCTCCTCACTGTGTGGAGTTAAACACCTAGCATTGTCTTCTAATTGCTTTCTGTTTGGAGAATGAGATCATGTTGTTAGGCCCAAAAGGAGGAAATCACAACTGAGAGGGGGGTGAATCAATTGTACACACCTTTTAAATTAATTTTAGTTTAGCCACTTAGATTTGATAGATAAGCAGTAATACAAGATCCACAACATATAACATAGAATACCAAGATTTTTTCTTGAGGAAACCTAGTTAAGGGAAAACTCCAGTGGTAGTCAAACCCACAAGATGAATGTACTCTTCTAAAAACACTTCTCGATTAAGAGAAAAATAGAGAACAAAGGATGCACTAGAAACCATAGGCTTACATCCCAATCTATAGGCTCACTTCCCAAAGCTCACTTCTCACAATACAGTCATAGATCTAGCCCTTAGTCAGGTTCATTGATCTTTCTTCAATTACAATAGGGTGGATATACAGTCCATTATAACCAAACTGACAAATAGCATCTCTAATGCCAATATAGTTCCAATGAATATAAACTTTGGCTTAAATGTAGAATACATATATCAACAATTCTCCTTACGTTCATACACCTTTCTCTCACTCTCACAATTACAAAATGATCTCTCATTTAAACTGATTACAAATAATAATCAACCACTAGGCTGGCTAAGACCTATTACAATAAAAGATATAAAAATTATGCTCAATCTTCAAAGTGATCCGAATCAAGTTGGCTAAGAATTAGATAGGACCCAAATCTTTGACCATGAACACTATTGTGTGTCGCCAAAGAAACATCAAGAATCGAAACACGTTACTCCATCAAGTCAGCTAAGACCTGAATGAATAAATGCCAACACACTACCAAAAAAAAAAAAAATTGATTACCTCAATCAATGTGAACCAACAACACAATCATCACATGATCCAAGAACACCAACAAGCAACATGAATACCATCTATAATATTCACATCATATTCAATACGAAATCCAAACTCATCTTCATCTTTGATCAACAAGAACACTAAAATACCAAACTCTGTCACAACAAAAGATAGCTTGTCATACTCTGAATCATGAACAACGTGCTAGCCATGAACACAATGATAAGAAATCATGTAACCACCATCTTTGCAACCTCTGAAACATCAAATCCAATAAATATTGAACCAAATACTCATCCACTGTATATGGGAACATTGTAACATCAACAACCAACAACTCGTTAATACATCACTCAAACTGTCATCCAAACTTCTGCGAAGCTCTATAGAACAAAAATAGACACCTCTAAACAATACCTCACAATCGCAACTCAAGATCTTCAACATATCACCTGAATAATTGAAATCGTCTTCTCTAAACATATTGAACACACTGTCTAAAACAAAAATTAGTATGTTGACATCAATGAAAAAACATTAATGTTAGCACACCCAAGTACGAAACTCTAACATGCTCAACAATCTTCCAAGACATGCCCTAGCCTTTAAAAGGGAGGGTTGTTGTTAAATAAAGAGGGGGATTTTTTAAACTTAAATTTGAAGAAATAGAGCAGGACTCTTGTAGAAGCTTTCCTGAAAGATTTGTTTTACTTTGTAAGCCTTGAAATGTAATGGGTAGCTTGATTATTAATATAAATTGATCGTGCTTTCAGCCCTTTGATTTTGGAGTTTTAGTGCCCATGAAATTTTTTGTGCTAGTTAATTATAATCTCTGACTTTAGTGCATCTGTGTTAAGCTTTGTGAAATAGATTATGCCTAAAGCTTCTATGTTTTGTAAGTGTATTAAATGATCCACTCTATTTCATTTTGGTTGTGGTGTTATTACGGTTTCTGTAATTATTCCTAAAAATCTATAAGTTATAAAGTTTCCTTAATGTTTTATTCATTGAAATAGTCTGTGTTTGGGGTTTAAAGTGTTCCAAAATCTTAGCATGTCTCTTTGAAGCTTTTTCTCTTATTTCTCCCCTTTTCCCTCTATGAGAAATGAAGAGTGGGCTTCTAAAATGCTGGAGGTCACTCAATGAAAAGAACTAGGTCCCACATTCACTGAAGCTTTCCATAGGCCATTACACCTAAGAGTAATTTTAAGCGTCAATGGTTCTATTTTTGGAATGCCCGATGGGACAGAAACACTACTCAGCTACACAGGCTCGCTAGTAGCTAGTCACTCATTATTCACTGAGAATTTGGATGTTATTCTCAGTGCTATCATCATTTAGAGGTACTTTTAATTAAATACCACGGTGACTCTTCTAGGGAAAACCTTCTAGTTCAATCAGTCCTCATGTTGGTATGTACAAGATCATTTCTAATTTTGTGTGATCTCTAAATTTGTAGCTTCTATGAAGCTCTAGAATAAATGGACCCATTTCATACATATGCCTTTTATCCTTCCCATATTATGAAAATATGTCCCCTCAGCCTCACTACCAATATTAACCTTAGCCGTATTTCGGTGATGGACAAAATGCTTCTATGGAAACAAACAAATATCATGTCCAGTATGCCCATCCTTACCCTTCCATTATTCCATCAACCCTAACATCCTCAAACAAAATTAGCGAGCTCAAATTCATGATGTTGGACTTTGAAAACCAGGTGAATGAAATAAATATGGCCCAAAAGCAACAAGAGTGTTGGGAAGAGGAAGTGGAAGCCCAACTATAGAGACAGTTTGAGGACAAACTTGCAAGACAAATAGATGAAAAGGAACAACTAGTAAAGCTTTTATTAGTCAAAATGCAAAAATTAGAAATCCAAACAGTTCCTTCCCCTAGATATGACTTCTCAAGCTTCACACAACTCTCTCCATTATAAGGGCATTCATATTATTAGATTAAAAATGGGCCACAGAAAGAAGAGTCTGATGAGGAGGACAATGGGGAACTATTGCTAAAGAATATTGATGAAGGTTTATCTATTCAACCCCCCTACAGATGGAAATTGAACAAAATGAAGAAGACCCAGTTCACTTATTTGAAGAACTTCCCTCATTTGTAGAGGAAATAGAAAGTAATGAATCTTCTTTTTCCTTCAACAGTTCTTTTTTGATAGTTGAATCTTTACCTGAGTCAGAGGGTTTGTTGCATAAGGATGTCTCTCAACCTATCTACACTATTGCAATTAGGTAGGAGGAATCTAATGATGAATTTATTTTTTGGGATGAGCTGGAGAAGTTTTTCTCATCCCAAGATATCAAGCCATTTTATCATTTATTGGAATACTATGAGTTGCAAAAGAGAGATGTGGAGGCCCACAACATACCGGATACACTACAAAAGGTTCATGAGAAACATGAAGAAGAGGTGCAAGAATCTAGATCTCTTCCTGAAAGAAAGGTGATCTAGTTTGGAACTAGCAAGAAGCAATCATTGCAGAACACAATAATACGATATGAGCTAATATATCTGACCTAGTACCATTAAGAGTATGCCCCATATGCATATAGATTTACAAAAAGGCAACATGTTACCCTGGGTCATGTTTTTTATAGAGCATGAGGAGAGTCTATTCAAAGAGGTTAAGTTGTCATCTCCATTGAAGTCAGAGGAAATGCCTAGCTTAGGTCACATCTTCATCGCATCTGGCATATCACACCAAGAAACAGAAACAACTTTGTTTCCTCTCTTTTACCAAAAATTATTAGAGCCATTAAAGAAAAGGAAAAAATTGGGTCACAAGGGTGGATACTTTCCAAGCCCAGTTAATGGTTTCTTCTAGAAAAAGGTTAAATATCAGTTATTGTAAATAGTTATGGTTTTTCTTTGAGTGTGGTGTGTTTAGTTTCTTAGTTTTAATAAGCGCACTTGCGCAGGTTCTCATTTCTGGTGTCTAAAATTAGATTTGCAATTTTGGACTAGCTTATCTCTTCTTCGCTATCTTGCACAATATTGGTTGTCGATTGTGAGTAATACTACTGTATGCAAGTCTGACTAACACATACAAGCTCAGATGAGTGCATGCAAGTATGACTAACATGTACAAGCTCAGATGAGTGCATGCAAGTCTGAATAACACGTACAAGCTCAGATGAGTAGTAGCCCAGGAATTTTTTATCAATATATCCACTCCCAATAAATCTACTCCCAAATTCTAAATGAGTTGGATTGTATAGAAGGAGTGTTAATGTTTGTAGCTATTAGAATGCATATAATATATGTTTATTAATAGTAATATATTATTGTATAGTCAGAAAATGGAAGCACTTCTATGGTAGACTGGTTTAGCCTTTTGAGTAAGTGGTTTGGGGTCATATCAAGCACCTTGAATGGGTTCCTGACTTTGACCTGGCTTTTCCCCTGTTCTGCTACTCTTTCCACTTCTTTCCATCTAGTTTTCGGCATCCTGGACTGCAGATCTCAGGTCTTTGACCTCAGGGTCAGGGTCAACCTTTTGGGTCTATGTTGACCTCGACCCTGACCTAGGTTGAGTTCAACCTTGACCCTGACCTAGCTCAAGGTCGACCTTGACCCTAACCTAGCTCAAGGTTGACCTCAACCTTGACCTAGGGTTCAAATCTCAGGGTCCCACAGTTTCTGGATGTCGATCTTTGCAAAAGTTATTTCCTTCTTCCGAGTCGATTGTTTCAGGTTCCAAAGTGGTGATTCCTAAATTATATTTAATATAGGTCTCTTCTAGGGGCATGGGTCTAATTGGAATTTAATTCTCCTATGTCAGCCTCCTTAGAAGATTGTGCCCCAATTTCATATAAAAGGAAGCCTTTCTCCTCTCATTTTCTCTAACAACCATCAACTAGGTGATAAGAGGTGATCAAGAAAAAGGTTCAAGCATCCATTGTTCTACATGTTTCCAAGCTTTCAAGGTGTTCAATTCTTCCTCTCAAGCATTCAAGTTCTCCATTGAAGATCAAGGATTCAATATTTCAATCCTTTGAAGGGATTAGGTTCAAACATTCAAGATTCATCATTCAAACCCTAGATCTAGTCATCATGATGGTGTGATCTTCCTTCAAGATCCTTTGTGCATCCTCAAGACTCTTTCATTACTTCTTCAAGGTGGATTCCAAGCATACATTCATGGAGGTTTATGGTTTCTATTGATTCCAAGATTTCATATTTACATACTATCTACATTTGAATTACATTGGCATATCTATTCAATATCATAGCTTCATTCTTAGATTCAATTCTACTACTTGCTAGCATTCTATACTTTATTGATTTCAAGGTTAATTCCTAAATTAGGGTTTGACTAAGGCAAACCCCTCCCCCACAATAAACAAACCTCTTTTTCTTGCAGGTATAGGTTCAAGACTGCAAATTTGGACCTAGATCTGGATACCCTTTTCGGATTTCTTTCAGGCTCCATGAACAGATTTTATGTTGAGGCTGTGCAGGCCAGGGTCAAGATTATTGGGTCAGGGGTGACATTTGTGGGTCAAGGTTGACCTTTTTCATAAGACGATGTCAGATCGAAAAAATATTTTTGGGTTTTGTTCGTCTCTACGTTCTAATTCTGGATCATACTTTAGATTGTCCAAAAGCAGAGTACAGACATCATAAAACAACATTCTTTGATATGAAATTCTTCAAGGTTAGTAATTTCTCTCATCCTTTTCAATTACTGTCATATATCATATCTACATTGTCAATTAACAGAACTTAAGGTCTTCTTCCTTACTCTCATTTCCAAATGGTTTATTCATTTGTGTATTCATCCTTCTCTTGGGTTAATCAACTTGGATCTTTCATTTGTGTATTTGGGGATAAAAGAGGAACATCTTATCTTCCTTCCACCTATATGCTTAATAATGTTACCACACACATACATAAACTACAATTAAATGTAAAGGTTAAGGAAACACAACACATTTCAAACCTAACCAAATCAACATAAATATATCAATATCAATTTTCTTCCTTCACATTTTGGTGAACCCACGATAGACAACTCCTTCTCTTTAGTGTTAGATTTACATCTTATATTAGAACTTGCATCTTAAAATATAAAAACACTTCTTGCATTTCATTCATTATGAAGATCTTTTGGTGTAAGGCTATTTTTCTTATTATTCTTCTCTTAGCATCTCTTTATAGTACTGATGATGTGTATGAGACTATTCTCCATTTTATTACATTCCTCACTCTTCATGGTGCACTTGCTTATGCCATCAAGAGATTGACCAATACTAGTCTCCCTACTTTTAAAACTGTTATTAAGGATTTGTGTAATGGACTCATTACTCTTTTGGATTATGTGAAGAATTTGGTAGATGATACACCATTGCCTAATCTTCCTAATCTTCCTCCTAACCTTCCTAATCCAATTCATAATACTCCTACTCCTATTCTTCCTTCTTCCATCCTTAGTTCTTCTCACACTTTTGTTGAGGCTCAAACTAGGGTACAAGATGAGGATGTGCAAGAATTCCTAGATTTACCTTCCCCTTCTTATCCGGTCCATGATGATATCAAAGGAAAATTCATAGAAACTTCTCCTAAAACCATCATTCCACCTTCCACAACATTTTCTCATGAACACAATAATCAATCACCTCCTATAGAAGCTTTACAAGATAGATACACTACCGGATATACTATGGTTGATAAACAAGGTTATAAGGGTTTAGGGCTTGGTGTTAATGAACATGGCATTAAAAA